>VUQG01025269.1:0-15641 GCA_015106755.1 Etia nguti | reverse complement strand
ATACGGTAATTTTTTTCTGACCATGTCAGACTTTTTATGCTGATTATTGATGTGGTTGCAGCCTATAATTTGAGTGGCAGCAGACAGAAATAATTATGAGGCTCACAAATGATCTCTGATTAGACCATAGTCTGTGAACAAATTATCCACTGTGTCATAGTTGAAACAGCAGGTGAGACTGAATGTGTAAGAACTGTTATGGTTTTGAAGGGTAAGGTTAAACGTGGGTGCTGTTGTTTCCTCCCTTTGCCACTCACTGTCATCCAGGGATGTTCTTGATTTGAGCAGGGATTTCCACCTCCCTCAACAGCACATCTCTCATCTTCTCACTCATAAATCTTCTTACTCTGCCCACCTCAAGACGCCCTTGGTGTTTGACTCTGTCAGTGTGTTTGTTCTCTATCAAATGAAAACAGAAACCAGAGCTTTTTTTCTAATGGCATCGTGCTGTAAGGAGATGCATGCACTTCCTGTGGATGCCACACTGGCTTTCAAGCAAAGAGATATTATAATACTTAGTCTTTTAAGTAATATGAATGAGGACTTTGTGAGAGAAAAAAAGTCTAACTTTGAAAAAATGGTTTCTTCCACTAATGAATTAATTGATTTAATGAATGCATTCATGCAGGGACCTGTTAAAGTATACAGTTTATTCAACAACAAAAAACGTATTTATTACTACTGTGTCATTTTCCTGTAATTAACTTATAGCTCATTCTCTGTGGAAAAAATAACTGTTGTGCTAATAATTTCAAACTTACTGATTTGCCAAATCAGTAATAGCCTTTTAGTTTCAGTTAATAGAGAAAAGCATTTCTGTTTTTTTTTTTTTTCCATCTGTATTCTGTCCCTTAATTCCTGTCCTTAACAGATTTGCTGTTTTCATTTTTAATTATTAATCCTCTCCTCCATGTACCATCCCTTCATGTTCTCCTCCTTGCCTTGCAGCATCTGGCTCTGACTTTGCCGTGCTTTAGATTCAATGTTTTCTCCTGGCAGAAAATATTTTTTTAGTATTTATATGCAGGTAAACCATGCAGTGCTCCTTATGTATGTCAACTGTTCCCTTGCAGCAGGTTGATGATAACGAAAGGTCAAACTTTAGTCCTACCACAGTGGACAGACTGTCCAGTCATACAAACAAATCCCTCTGTCACTAAATCCAGATGTTGGACGAGTACCATGTCAGAATATGTGTGGTGAAGTGTGGACTACTTAATGTGCCCGTGGACACTTGTGCCATGTGACATCAGCCTACCTTCTTCACTCCCACAGTTTCCATCTTTATGCCTGTTAGCCTCTCTTTCCTTCTCTTCCCATCTGCACATCCATTCTGACCCACAATTGTTTTTCTATTTTTGGGATTGTCTGATTAGGAGCCAGATGTGCAGACTGTGACTGGCTGCGGCAGAGGCCTGTGGAGTGGTCTGAACGGGGGGGAGGGGTTTTAATCTGCTTGCCAGTAGGTTGTAATCACGCTCCGGGTAGGACAAGAAGTGTGGTTGGGTGGAGTGGGGGCACTCTTGTTAAGACGGTCCTGTGCTCCTGTGCTGCCCAGGACAGGCTCATCCTAAAGCTCAGTATGTGAACACGTGTGTGGTGAACTGTTCACTGGGAGTGTGATTGCAACCTTTACCCTGCTGTCTGTGTGGTTAACCTCACAGACAGACAAAGAGGGGCAGCAAGGGGGTGGGGGAGAAACTGAAGAAGAGTAGGGGAGGAAGACTCTAAAAGGGATTACACATCAGTAAAGTAATCCCCTTCTCTCTTACATTGTAAGCCACTAATGAATTTGATGATGCTGCAGGAATTCATTTCAGTTTCTTCAGTTTCTCTGAGCTTCATCTTCACATTTACAATAACTACTAAAGTCCCGTCTTTCAATTTTTTACCATATAGTCATTCTTTCCACATGTGATCCTTTAAAGTTAGAACATCAAATTAATTAAACAGAGAGACCCACAGAGACACACCGCTAATGATTTTTAAGGAAGAAAAAGAGACTGAAATTCAAAGTGACAATGATTGCACTCCTTCAAACCAGAATAGGAACAATGCAAATAGCACAGTCTGTCTCAACATACTGTAAACTTAGCTGTGTGTGTGCATGTGTCTGTCCTTTTTTCCCCTCTCATGTATGAGAATAGTGAATGGCTAAATGTATATGGAGCACACAGGACCCCGGACTCACAGATTCTCAACTGTTCTTTTGTAATCCATAAATACATGAGTAAATATTAATTACATCAGTAAACACATAAATAAATATGTTTTGGAAATAAATCTTTAGCACTGTTAGTTTTATTTTCTGCCGCTGCTGTTGGTTGGTGTGAAATGCAATCTGGGACGCACTGCTGTGCCAAATTCACACAGAGTCACTGCCCAACCACACCCCATTCGTTTGCATAATGCATGATTAGAAAAAAAGAAGCTTTAGGAAATAAAAGTCTGCAGTTGCTCTAAATGACACTACTCAGAAGTAATAAAAACGGCATGAAAAATATGTTTGAGCTTCACTGTAAAGACTTGTTTAACTGGAATATATATGCGTGAAAAAGCAAGACAACCATGCTAAGAGCATTAGTGAATACATCTGAAATCAGTTTTCCACTGATGGTGTTAGCTCATTAAAAACTGCACAGAAGAGCAGATGGCAAGTCAGAATTTCCTGTATGTAAAATGAAGCATATCTACCTGAAAACAGTGCATCATGCAGTGATGTAAGGCTTTATCTCTTTACAACTGATGTGTGTTTTTGAAGCTAAATGTTGGTTCTATTATTAAACTCGGGGCTTTGAGAGACTATTTGACTATTAACAAATATAACAGCACATAATTTGAATCAAGGCACTGATTGTAAAATATTAATTGATCTTATAGATTACTGTTTAGGCTTTGACAGCGAGTCTTTTTGGACAACTGCCCTTAACCCTAATTGATATGACACAGAATTCTCATCTGCATATGCAGCCATTCCCCGGCAGAAATGTAAGGAACTGGACAGCTGCCCTCTGCCCTCTGACCATCTTTTTCGAAGCCCAACTGGACATTTCCAAAATTCCCCACTGGACATGGATCCGTGCAAAATAAACTCCACCAATCCAACTGGGAAATTAAAACCGTGTCCATGTTTGCTCTGTCTCTACTCATCCCTGCCCTGGGCTCTCTGCCACCCCAGGGATTAGTCATGACTCTAACCTCCAACCTTGAAGTTTTTCTAAATGGATTTTGGTCAAACCGGACCAGACATTCCTTCCTCAGGGAGCCTACTGGTGTTGTGTCTGAAAGATGAGGGGGAAAAAATATGGAAAATAAAAGAAATTATGTCATCAAAATTTTCCTGTCAGAATAACTTTCCATAGGCTGTGTTAGACATTTCCTTATCATAACACAGAGCCTGATATTTATATGAAAGTGGGGAAGCGTTCATGATTATGTACGGACATATGGTACGAGTCATTTTATGATAAGAGAAGCTTTGTGTTGAGTTGGCTGTTTGCCATCCATCTACAGGATGAGAGATGAGTTCCAACTTTCCTCTCCTTTGCTTTTGCCCTTTCTCAATAATTCACCCCCCCCACCACCACTGTCCCTTTTTTGATCCCCTGCCTATTTTGACAGTTTTTAATGAGTGCCAACATCTAGAGAGGGCAAACACAGTTCAATCCAGTTTGTGAAACCATTTGCATTTCTTAGTTATCTAAATAAGATACTTCTTATCCTTTGTGGGTTTGTTGCAAATGTCTATGGTATTGATTGAGACAGCATGGCCCTCCTGGACCACATGCTTGTTAGGTTAGTTGTCCTTTAAAGTCTGTTTTTTGAGATATCCACTCCCTTGGAGCAGCGGTTTGATTTATTGGTTGCTAAAACATTGCATTTGGAGATGAAGCCATGGGAAAGCACAGGCTGTTGGAGTGGGTGGCAGGTAAAAAATGCCTTCTGAAACCATATGTCAGTGAGCAAAATTCATATCATTATAGGTATGGTGCTCCAGCAATGCAGTGAGCTGCCTTATAAAGGCTTGAATTGCTTAAGAGATTGTCAGAAGACTGTCTGATTGTTAAAATAACATTGAAAGAAATGTGTACAGGAAAACAACATATATACTACGTATGTACTATGTCTTGTATTATCTACTTGTAGTACAAGGAGTGCAGAGATTCCCTTAACAAGCCTGAAAATGATTCAGTGTGCCATCATGAATTTTAACATTGATTTATTTAGCCATTATGACTATTTAAAAATCCTGAAAAGTTCAGCAGATGGTGTTTGTTCAGATAAAAGCTATAATCTCATATTTCATGACTTTTCATAGCATGGCTTTATTTGTCACATAGCGAATTTTGGGAGGGGGGGATTACCACTTTTATCTGTAACTGTCTTTTTGGAGTCTTTTCTGACCCTCATTGAAATCAGTATAAAATACTATGCTCAGCATTTGCAGCATACCTGGTTGCCTTGCAACAGATATTGTTTACACATATCTTGGTTTAAAGACTGCTATTACATGAGCCAGAGCTGATAAGTGAATATATAGGGTATTGTAGTTAGATTTAAATAATTACTGCAGGGCTGAAGGGGTCGCTGATGGGATGTTGTGACAGGGAAGAGCAGGGCAGAGTGTGTGACAGGTCGAGTGGAGAACCAGGCAGGTTGCTAGCGGGGGAACCATAGCTGAACTGAGCAGAGAGTCCAAAGTGTAGTGTACTAATCTAAGCAAATAAAGAGTGAAATGTGGAGCAGAGCAGCGGAATCGGTTACAGCCCTGAGGAGCAAAGCTGAGGGCTGCAGACTGCGGCGGGACAGTGTGGACACTGGATGAGAGAGAGGCTGCAGGTCCAGTGTAGAAGAGGCAGATGTTGATGAGAAGATAAACTTTAACTCTTCTACTTTTATAATAATTATCAGGGTGGTGCGGTGGTGAGCACTGTTGCCTCACAGCAAGAAGGTCCTGAGTACAAATTCAGTCTGAGGCCTTTCTGGTTAGAGTCTGCATGCTTTCCCTGTGACTATGTGGTTCTCCCCTGGTCTTCTGACTCCCAACCACCAATCTCATTGGTGATTCTAAATTAACTATAGGTGTGGATTTATTTTTAGTATTTTTTTACCTTTATAATATGTGATGAAAAAAATATAAAACAATTGTAAAACTAAAAGCTCTAAAACCTAATGTTGAACATTAATTTCTGTCAAAGCTTATTTATAATAACAAAAAATAGTTATTTAAAAAAATGACTTCTTTGCTCTCACTGCTGCTGTTGCAGGATGGCATTAAAATCTAGGGATCTAGGTGATTGGTGGTCCTGGTTTTAAAATAAAAAATTTCAGGCTCAAAGCACTTAATGTTTTCATTTACATTGTCTGAAGAATTCTTGCTCAGCTCTCTGCTCCTTTGTTAAATGTTATGGTCTAGCTGGGAAAGAACTTGTTTTGTTCAATTTCAAGCATTTTGCTAGTTGATTAAGGCTTGCTTGCAGTCATTTTTTTCCAACTGATTTTCTGTAAGACCAGCAGTAATCATTTCGTAATTGAAGTTTTACGGCTTCAAGTCAACATTGTTAGGTTGATTAGTGAGAAGATCTCTTTAGGTGAGAGCAAATTACCCCAAGGTCAAAATTAGAAGATTTTGATTGTCTGCGGATTACACTTCTGAAGTGTACAGTGCCCCAATTTCCTTTAGTGATTGAATGCTGTTTGCTGCATTTGTCTCAGCTTTATAAATCTTAAAACTACATAGCCACCCAATAATCATTTCATTTGGAAAGCAGATTTTTGAGTCATGATTTTTTTCTTATTAGATTTACTGATATAACCTCTTATTGTTACCTGTTAATAAAAAATTATGATTAGAGCAATAAGACAAATTAAAATGTACAGAACTACAAATAAATAAAAAATTGCAATGCTACATCGGTATGTCGACCAGCCGAACCTACCTAATCCTATTTTTGACTGTTGGTCTGCTGAATTGCCAGTGAATACTTATTATATTCAGAATAGATGTAAATTTTCATATCAATAAATCTGTGAATTAACTTTAGAAACAAAATTAATACTTCGTGTCTCTTAGCGTAGCTTCAAGGTTAGCCATTATGATTATGTCTTTTGTACATAAAATTTTTCAACACAGCATGGGAGGTGGGAACAAATACGTCTGCACTTTGTCCATCTGGGGAGCTTGAGCTGATTCTGATTGCATTATTCAATGCTGCTTAAAGTACTTTTCAGTCTTTCTTTACAATATCTATACCACAAATCAAGTGAGTGAAGTGGAGTATGCTGTTTTCACACAATCTTTACACATGAAATTTCCATGCCAGCATGTATGTCGTGCATACTGCATGACATCGTTACTGCACATTCTCTTGAAATTTTCTCACAACTATTCCTGATGGTGTGACTCAAATATCCCACTTTCTTTACTTTACCTGCATACATACAGAAGTGAAGCTGATAAACAGAAGTGGAGCTAAAAAAAAACAAACACTTCTTTCATCTACCGACGTATGACACTACATTACTGACTTCCTCATTCACTTTCGATTTGTATTGACCGTTGCCTACAGCTCTTTTCAATATGTGTGCTGCTTTGATATCGGCACATACCAAGTCACCAGCCTTTTTGAATTGCAACCTCGACATTGTACCCAAAAATAAATGTTATAGGAGGCATAGGCTTTCTATTATTAAATCTGGTTAAAAATACACAAAGACTGCCAAAGAGCGTTAACTGACTTCAGATATCAGATCTTATGCTGCTGCCTATTGCTCTTTTTCAGCTTTGCAATCAACTGTATCGTTTGCTCCAACTTTTCTGCTCTGTTTTGCTTTTGAATTGTTTCCTATTTTTGTTGCTTGAAACATCTTCATAAGATAGACACGACATTCACGGCTCGCAGAATATTTACAATTTGATCCTTATCTGTTTTCTTCCCTATAGCTGTACACGTCACATATGTGTAGCGTCATGTCGCTCCTGTATACCATCCTCTTATTTTTCTCCATAGTATTGCATAAAAATTTGCTCTTTCCCTGCAGTTTAAAACAAACTTCCTTCTGCACAAAAAAATCGTATCTATTCTACGTAAGTAGTTTTCTGATGGTGTTTACTTATTTTCTTTTATTTGTGTTTGTTGTGGTCTGCCCATTTTACCCTGCATTATTATTTGAATGCCTCAGGAAAGCACGGACTGGGGATTTTTGGTGATGCCTTTTAGCATATTCTTTTACAAATCCAAAGAGCCACAGTAAAGTGAATTGGCCAGAAAATGTCTTTTATGTTCTTTCATTATGCTGGGAGGATTTTTCGATGGGAGGAAAGCCTGACGTAAAGCGTCATTAGAAAATATCACCCGCTGCTAAAAGGTGTAAATGTGGCAAGAAGTTGGGATCATTTCCATTTTGTAGTGAACACGACAGTGAGCACACTTTGCTGCTTTGGGTTTTGGTCTGTGTGTGTTTGTATTCGTATCCATTTGAGTGCAGCATTACGGTTGTGCTTTGATCGCAATATAGGCAAGTTATCACTGCAAATGGAGGTGCTATTCTTTATCTCTGCTTGGTTCTGCCTTTTGTCTTCAAACCAGACTCTTCACATCTTTTCTCTCCCACTGCCGCAAACTACCATTTAAAGCTACACACACACGCACGCGCGCACACGGCCGTGCACCCAGCTAAACAGTGCTCGAACACACATATGCAAAACTAACAAAACAGACTGCCTGTGATCCCTTAAAGAGCTTCTCAAAATGAGTGCAAGTAACTTTTATTATGCGCGCTTGCACACACATGCATACACACGCATGCACGCGGTCACACTCTTCTACTTCTACTTCACACAGAGTATATTCTCTCAGAGCAGATTTGCATACTGATTTTGATGTTGCTTGTTGTTTATGTCTCAGATTGCGTGGTGTGACCCAGTTGCTCTGTTCATTTTGTCGCTATTAAAGGAAATCCTATTTCTTCAGCCGAAAGGTGCAGGTTTCCTAATTGCTATAAACTCGTGGAACTTTAAAATTAAAACGTCAGTACATCTCGTGAATTAGCTGTGCAACATGAGGATGGTTTAATAACTGTGAGGAATTTTAGATTAGAAAATGTACTCTATGCCTTTTAACATAGTGTCTCTTACTGACAATAGACAGTAAAGGACCAAAGCAAAGATGTCTTTTATGGATGCAAATTCTAGCCCTAGATAAAACCTTAATAAAACTTAGATTAGAGAGAACAAGAAACTGAAAATGCGGTTATTTGCATAAAATATCCCCCCTTCTAGCCTCAGGTTTTCATTGCTATTTAATTGCTAATTATTGTGTGTATCTACAGTTTGCAAACTGCCATAATTTAAAAAACAAAAATGCAACAACATCACATTCAGGTTTTTATCTCTGATTAATATGCACTTTCAAACCACTACATTAGTAAACGCTCATGGCTATGCATATTTAATAAGAAAACTATCCACTGTTTAGCTCCTGGCAACAGGTGCATAGTTGCACAACTGAAGTCAAGCAACAGAAGGTGGGTGTGAAACACTAGAGTGCTGACTGTTGATGTGGTGTCATTATCTCCATCTCTGATTACATGTAATGTCAGACGACACCACCTGAAAGCAAGCTGCTTCAGATTCAATGAATAACAAGATGGAGGCCGTTTAAAAGAAGGATAGAAGGATGGTTTGAGTAAACTAGTAAAAGGCTTCTGCTGACCTTCCACATTCTTTTTCTCTTTCACAAGCACAGAATTTAAACAGTGTTTCAAACTTTAACTTGATTTCAGTTTTCCTGCGTACAACATTTCTCAAAACAGTCAGCTGCTGGCAGAAAGAATAGATCGACTGGCCATTTCTCCAAAAACTGTGTGGGGTTTAGCGAACACCCACAATTTTGAGAGGTCTCTTGAGTTTATCCTCCATTAAACTGCCTCTCTTCAGCCCTGTTTTCTAATATCTCTTCCCAATTTATGATGATATTTTTTTTCTCTTCCTTCCTAAAATCAGAGCTGTTAACAGTTTCATGCTTGTTTTCCTTTCATGCTTCTGCTCTGCTTCCCTCTGGTTACACTAACCTCTGACTCCTTCAGACTGGCACTATGAGGGTAAGAGGGCAATCATCTATTGTCTGTTTTCCTTTTGTATTTTAACATTCCCATAGTCTCCATTTTTACCATTTCTCTCTACCCCTTCTATGAATGACATTTAATCCTGAACTTTCCTTACATAGGCTGCGGAGAGCGTTGCCTTGCAGCACCTATTCATGTGGGCTAGACGTTTTCCTTTCTCCTGTCTCCACCTCTCCTGCTGCCCCATCTGCTGTTGTCTGTCAAGCTGCCATTACCTGTGTCCCATGTGCTCGTACCATCTAGCTGCTGTGACCTCCATCTGTGAAGCCATTCTCGTCAGTGCTCTGCTTATGATGTTGCCACATGCTTTCACCACCCTGCTTGTCTGGTGTCACTATCGCACAGTCCATTGCTGCTGATGGTTCTGTGGCAGCAGTCATTGATGCCACCTGTTGTAAAATGATACATCAGCATGACAGCATCTGTGTGACACTGAAGGCAAAATGTTGACATTCATTTCCTTAGATCTGCGAAATATGAACAGTGTCAGTTTTTTTTAATCAATTAATTTGCAATTTTAGCATAATTCTGTGGCTTGCCGTGTATGAGCGCTTTATTTATGATTATTACTGTGACTACTGTACGTGTAAGTGTAGTGCCTTCACTAGGACTGATGATACTATCGTAATTTCAACATTTGTTTTTCTTCATGAAATATAAATACTTGATCTTTAGAAATTATTTGAAAATACAATACACTGCTCAAAAAAAGTTAAAGGAACACTTCGAAAAAAGATCAGATCACATCATGCTTGATATCTGTACTGATATGGACTGGGTAATGTGTGCCATCCTGAAACTTATCAACCTCAGAGGGCTGAATTCAAAGACACCTCGAAAATCAAAGTGAAAAAATGGTGTGGCAGTCAAAATTTAATTGGATTAACTTAAAAATGGTGATCAGTAGTGTGTATAACCATTCCCATTTTGGGGTTTGTCTCATTGTTGCCCCTCTAGTGCACCTGCTGTTAATTTCATTAACACTAAAGCTGCTGAAACTTATTAACAACCCCCTCTGCTACTTAACTGATTAAGTTAACTGATTGACTTGATAATGAAGTAAATTAAACTGATTAAGTGTTCCTTTAATGTTTTTTTGTTTGGTTTTTTGAGCAGTGTATATATGAGAAGTTTATATTCCCTGTTTGGTAAGACTACTATCTCTGTTTTAGATGTTTACTAGTGTTCTTTATAATTGTGTCATTTTGGTAATGTAACCAGAATTAAATGAATATCATATGCAGACACAGTTTTTAATTAATTAATTTTTTCTTGCATATGCAGAGTGTAAGCTGTCCCGGCCTGGTCCCCCTGCAACCATAGTCACCGTTGACGAGGAGAGCCCAAATGGTACGTGCCAAACAGTTTCACGCCTTTTCTGTCTAATTCCCACTTCACAATGTATTCCAGTATGGTAATTGCTGCTGCACTTAAATGTTGTGTATTGCACTGTTTTGGTACAGAGTGTTTTTTGTAATTAATACACAGATTGGTACTTATATAGCGCAAGCTAAATAAGCCTCATTCATCCAGTCATACACTCAAGCACTTTTTTCTATTCCAAAGTGCTTTTATTATAGCATAATAATTTTTCATCTTGTGTGGACTTTTGTAGTTTATGGTAAATGGACTGGTTCTTATATAGTGCTTTTCTACTCAATCTGAGCACTCAAAGCGCTTTACACAACTTGTACATTCACCCAAGCACTTTCTATCTAAAATTCACACACGCATCCATACTCCGATGGATGCATCGGAGAACAACATGGGGTTAGTAGCTTTCCCAAGGACATTTGGCATGTAGACTGGAGCAGACTGGGATCGAACTGCCAACTGTTAGTAGGTGGCCTGCTCAACCACCTGACCTACAGCCACAGTTGATGGCTCTTGATACAGATAGTTGATTATAAGAGATGTTTTGTCTAACACGTCAACATTTTTATTGTGCTTTAAATGAAAGTTCAATTTCCTGCGTTTTTGATGTGTACATTGGTACTGTTCTCCCAGGGTGAATCAGAGGTATGCATGTGCGTGTGCATCTGAATTAATACAGATGGTGTTTGGCATACAGACGTGATGTGGGGCTCCATTAATGAGTTGTCTGCTCCCTGCGCAGGTTGTATTTGGTATAGCTGTACTTCAGCAGTACACAAATCACTGAACCATAGATCAGACATGCAGCGTTTGAGTGGGTCAGGTGAAACTGTTCGGCTCCTCCCATTCTTTTCTCCCTTCATCTTCTCTCTGGCCTCTCCATTAACTGTTTCTACGTCATAGCAGTCTCTATTTGGTTTTTTTTGTTGTTTTTTTTCACTATTTGCTCTGAGTGTTTGCTGTCTGGATTTTGCAGATGAGTATGTCTTTACATGTAAATATGTGCCTGCATGTGATAACTGTTGCTTGGGAGGAGCTATATGTTCACTGAGGGAATGAGAAATGCTTTTCCCTAAATGGAGCAGGTGTGTCTTTGTCTCACTCATCTCTCCCTCCAGATATTAGTACTGCAGGTTAACAGAGTTTAATGAGCAGCTCTCAGTACAGATGGCATCCAGAGCTTATTTATACAGTCAAAATACAATTTCACAGATGCTCCACTTACAGAGTACACTGTATGCACTCTGGGCACTGTTTTTATTTTTTTTGGTTTTTTTTATTGCCTGTGTATCTTACAGAGAGGAATCATATGTTCATAAATGCATGCACATTATGTGAATATTTGTATCCCGAGAGTACAAATAAGTGTCTCTGTGTCAGATCAGGTCACCTATTCATCACTGCAATAAAAAACAATTCAGGCCGTCATAGTGTCTCACCTACTCCTTCCTCTGTGTGTGTGTGTGTGTGTGTGCAGCTGTGATTTGGGGCTTTGATCGATTGCTGGGGGAATTTGTGAGATGGAGGTAGCCAAGCCTGTATCCGAAAGCCTCTCTCGCCCCACATGTGCCTATGCACTGTGTGAGGGATTTGCACTAATCTTCCTCATAAAGCTCTCATTTACCTGGGATATGGGTCTCTTCTGGCTCCACCATCCTTTTATTTATCTCTCTGTGATGAAACAGGCAGAGCCCATCCTCACCATAATGGAATGTAAAACAGGAAACCTGCCGTTATTGACCAAAGCAATTATCCATCTAAATGTGTTTCATTTCTTCTCTTCTGTCACACAGAATCCATACAAATGGCACATAATAAGATCCCATCTCTTCGGAGCATTTGCCTTTACATTCATTCATGTGTGTGAATGGGAAAGCAAACAACATAATCACTCTTCTGTCTGGCTTTGTTTGGTCAGGGTCAGAAAAGATAGACAAACAAATAAATATATAATCCTCTTCCCCCTGCCTTCTCAGAAGAACAAATTTGATCTGAGGCAGAAGAGCCAAGAAAGTATACGGTTCCCTGTGGATGAGGTGTGCTGCTCAGAAACATAAAAACATTTGCAACTGTCAAAGCACTGTATCAGGAGTTGTTCATTTATTGATTGTCTGTGAAGATTTATATTTGACTCAGCTAAGAGGATAGTACTTGGTATAGACGTTGTGAAAGAAGTACATTTTCTTGTCCTTTTTCATTTCAGTTTGCTTTTTTTTTCTTTTCTTTTTTTGGTCTTGGAGGTTCTTATTTTAGAAAAAAGAGAGAGATCAGGAGGGGATAGCAGCACAGTTGCTCAAATGAAGCATAACATGTTTAATTTATCTGAGCTGTTGCTCCTGCAGATCCACTGACAGGTGCCAGGCGCAAAACATAAAGTCTCACTCACTCCATGAGTCGATCACAATTGGGAAGACAAAGCTTGTTTTCTATAGGCTCCTTTGCTTATTCAGCCCATGAGCTAAATCCAAAAGCATTTAATCAGATTGGAGAGATTTCTATCTCATTGAGTAGGGGCAGCAGCATATGTGGAGAGAGAAAAGAGTCGAGTAGAGAGAGAGCTTCCTGCAACAGCAGCGATGAATCGGAGTATCCATAAATGAGTATACTCTCTCTGAATTTGGCTCTGTAAATTCACGATTTGTATCAACTGTTGCCTGAAGCATGTGAATATCCCATTAACCCCCTGTTTATCGAGCAGTTTATGTAGTTTAGGAAATCATAAATGAGTGTTACTCAAGGGCTTTCATAAAGGGAAGTCAATCTAGCAAAATGAAATGCAGTGTGCTGCTAAGGTAGATCCACTCTGAACTCTGATAAGTAATTGCATTTTGATCAGTGCTGACAGGCACTAACACAATCAAAGTAAAAATCCTCCACAGACAGTTCAAGTTGAACAGATGGTTCAAGTTGTTACTTATTTGATTGTCATGTGAAGATTTTTTTATTGCAAGTTTGTGTTAATTTGCGTGTTTTGTCAAATGAAAATCTATACCTATATATAAAGTACGCTCCACGTTATTACTTAAAAGCTTATTTACTGTCATTTGATATTTGGCATTGCTTAATTTTTCTGTTATTTCAAGTAAACATATTTTTATGATGAAATCAGCAATTGTCTGTAATATCGCAGGTTCTTTACCGTGCAATATAAACTGTCTTGAAGCAACTGTTGTTGTGATTTGGTGCTATATAACTAAATTGAAATTGAATTGAATTGAATTTCACCCCATTTAAAGATAACTAAAATTAGCACAAAATCACCCAGTGCAGAGATACAATCTCTCCAGCATGTGCTGGGTCATCCCTGGGGCCTCCTCCAGGACATGCCCGGAACTCCTGACCTAGTAGATGCACAGGAGGCATACTGATGCCAGATGCCTCAGCCATCTGAAATGGCTTCATTTGATTAAGAGGAGGAGCGGCTCTACTATGACCGTCCTGAATGCTCCTCACGCTGTCTGAAGGAGAGCCCAATACATTTTGGAGGAAGTTTATTTTTGCCATTTGTATCTTCAGTCTTATTATTCTAGTCACTACCCACAGCTCGTGGTCATAGGTGAGGGTAGGTACAAGCTAGACCTGTAAATTGACACCTTCATTTTCATGTCCAGCTGTGTCTTCACCACAACAGACAGTGTACAGTGCCCATATTATAGCAGACAATGCAACAATCTGTCTTTAACCTCCATTCTTCCCTCACTCGTGAACAGCACCCCAACATACATAAACTCCTTCACCTGGGGCAGCAACTTGTTCCCGACCTGACCAGGCTGAGAACCATGGCCTCAAACTTGGAGGTGCTAATTCTTATTCCAGACACCATCCCAGTGCAAGCTGCAAAAAGCAGAGATGAGATTCTGAGATCCTCAAATTTGGCATCGTCTACCCCTTGGCGGCACCTATAAATTCTGTCCATAAATATTATGAATAGAATCTTTGACAAAGGGCAGCCCTGGTGGAGACTAACCCAGCAAGAACGAGTCTGACTTATCCCTGACAATGTGACTTGCCTTTACCTGAAACAACAAAAAGCAACAAAAAGCTAAACATACACTGTATGCACTATATGTGCTATGCTCACGGCATGTTGCAATGTGAAAGGAGAAGCAAACAGTTTCTACCTTCCACCTTTGTTTCGGGACCAAAGGTAACATCTTTTTCGAGTAGATTTTCTAGCCGATCATTGGGCAGTCACATCAGCAGATAGTGTTTTGCTCACTCCCAGGAGGGTTATTGCTGCTTGGATTGGGGCTTGAAGTATAGGAACACTAGTTCCCTTTTCATGTGTGGCAGAATTTGGAAATGTCTCCACTCTTTCAGGTAAAACCAGCGATGTCTCTAATGTTCCAGTCTGGGAATTTGCCCATGTAGATGATGATAGAGGCTTTTCACTTCAAAATGACTGAAAGTGTACTCTTATTGTCATTGATACTGTATAATTTAATATTTGACCCAAAGATTTTTGGCTCAAAAAGTAAACAGTAATTGCATATATATACTTCCTTTTATTTTTGGTTTTATTTTTGGGGTTTTTCGTCCCATGGGACGCCAAAATATTTTTTGCAAAGGACCAATCAAGGCAAAATTTAAAACAGTGACATAATTAGGAACAAACTGAAGTAGCCAGTTGAGAGGATGAGGGTTAGGATATACTAAATGACAGAGAAATTCCACAGGTGCACCTGGCACTATTACTTCTGTGCAGCCATACTGTTGCTAAAGAGAGAGCGAGAGAGACTGGGGAGTTTAGTTCCTAGCATATCAGGATAGACAACATATGCTGCTGGGATAACACCAAATTATGGTTAACCTTGTCTGTACATGTTACTGAATGAGCTAACCTACTGTAATTATTCAATACAAAGAGTACTAATATTAGCTGAATAACTAAATGTAAATCTCCAAAAGTTGATTCTGTTCATCTGGACGTAGCGTTTTGTGGGAGAAACGTTTCGTCACTCATCCGAGTGACTTCTTCAGTCTCAGCTGACTGCAGGTTTCCCCAATCTTATAAACAGTACATTTGCATAAGGGCACTTTTTTTACCTCTTTATTTCTACTTTAATTATATTTAAGAAAAAATGATTATGTTTTGGCCCAGAGGGCCAAGGGGCTTGCATTGTGGTGAGTGTATTGCAAGG
>VUQG01025268.1:0-12002 GCA_015106755.1 Etia nguti | reverse complement strand
TCTCACTGCTACAGTCTGTAGTACCATCCTGCTTTAAGTCAGCCACCATCGTTCCAGTGCCCAAGAAGAACACAGTGAGCTGCTTGAATGACTATCGTCCAGTTGCTTTAACACCCATAATTGCAAAATGTTTTGAGAAACTTATCATGTCACACATTAAAGCTGCCATCCCTGCAGACCTCGATCCATACCAGTTTGCATACAGGGCAAACAGGTCGACAGAGGATGCCATAATAAACAGCTCTTCACACAACCCTCACACATCTGGACAGTAGTAACACCTATGTGAGAATGCTGTTTGTGGACTTCAGCTCTGCCTTCAATACTGTTCAACCCCACAAACTGGTTAATAAACTAAGCAACTTAGGACTCAGCAGCTCACTGTGCAGCTGGATATTAGACTTCCTGAGCGATAGACCCCAGAACGTCAGAATGGGAGAGCACACCTCCTCCACCCTCATTCTGAACATAGGTGTCCCACAGGGGTGTGTCATCAGTCCCCTCTTATACTCACTTTTCACCCATGACTGTTCTCCAATCCACACCAGCAACATTATTATAAAATTTGCTCACGACACCACCATCATAGGACTGATCAACAACAACAGTTATTCATCCTACAGAGAGAGAGGTTCAGCATCTGAAGCAATGGTGTGACAACAACAACCTACATCTCAACACAGCCAAGACCAAGGAAATGGTAATAGACTTCAGGAAAACAAGGCGATCTAAGCACTCTAACCATTGATGGGGAGGAGGTAGAAAGGGTAAAAAGCTTTGGTGTCCTCAGTAGTCATATCTGACTTTTACCAATTGTGCCAAATCGCTAAAGCCAAACATTTTATACCGCGCAACACTCTTGAAAAACTTATCCACGCTTTTGTGACTTCCAGATTAGGCTACTGCAATTCCCTTTACTTTGGTCTTCAATCCGTCCACCTTCGTAAAGTTCAGCTTGTTCAAAATGCTGCGGCTCGTCTCCTAACCGGAACTGGAAAATTTGCTTCCATTACTCCAGTTCTTGCTGACTTACATTGGCTACCCATCAAATATCGTATTGATTTTAAAATCTTGTTGCTTATCTTTAAAATTATAAATAATATTGCGCCTTGCTATCTTGCTGACCTTCTTAGCTTGTATACTCCTAGTTGAGCCTTAAGATCATCTGGTCAGCTACTCTTGGTCCATCCTAGGTCCCGCCTGAAGACCAGGGCCAATCGTGCTTTTGTCTCTGCTGCACCAAACCTCTGGAATAGTCTTCCTGTTACTATTCGTGCCTCGGACTCTATTTAAAAACACGGTTGAAAACGTACCTATTTAATTTGGCATTCCCCACTAGCTAGTGCCCTTATCTCATCTATTTGAACCTTCTTACTGCATTATTGCTGATTCTCCTAGATAATATTTTATATTTTGAACTGACCCTGTCTCTGAACTGAGGCCCGATATCTATTTTATTTAGCTCACACTCCTGGTTTAATTAGTATTAGTATTAGTGTTTGTTTTTGTACTTTGTTAATGTTTTATAACAATGACGTATTGCATTATTTGGTCTACCTTTGGTTTTAAATGTGCTATATAAATAAAATTGTATTGTATTGTATTGTAATACATCTATACATGTTAGCAGGTATCTCACATTATTATTATCTGACGAATGTTCAGACATATCAACCAGGTCAGCTTGAAACTGTTTGTCGATCCCATTCACCAATACTCTATTTCTACAGTTCTTGTAGAGAACTTCTTGTAGATGGCCCAATATTTGACAGTCAGGTACTAAAGATTCAGTCAAGTGGACACCAATGGCAAAAACAGACTGTCATGTATGGTATAACATAGCTGGTTACATACAGTGGTATTTGGGTGAGGAATTACCAAGGTGTTTTCTGGGATTGTTAAATAAATGGAGATGTTATAAGTGATCCTTTCATTTATTTTAAGTTGGAACAAACACAGCTAACAACCTACAACTAAAGAACAGAAACACTAACTACAAATGTAATGTTGAAGTTCTGTGACTTTATTTGGACTGGTATTTAGATTTGGACTGTGGTAAGTGAGTCATCCATCCTCCCATGCACATTTTCACAACAAACACAGAACATAGATAAAAATAAATCATGCAAGCCAACACACACCACATGACAGGTACTGTGAAAAGAGACGTAATGGTTACACTGAATAATGTGCCATTGACCTCAGTGATGTGATATGATTCAAAAGACGCAAGACGGTTAATATGTCCACACTGGACAGGAAATGTAACCATGCCACAGAACTGCTGTGGCCAAAGCTCAGTGTTTCTGTCTGAGCTCAGTGTCAAAGAGACGGAAGCACAGAGAGGTTATATTAAGAAGTAGTGTGAGAAAACATCTTTTGTTTTCACATTCTTTAGTGTAATGATAATAATCAGAACATTTTGAGTTTAGCAGTGCAGATGTGAGGATGAAGCGCTCTTTCCTCTGTGTGCTGGGGTTATTCTGTAAGTACATTACTGACTTTCTCTGTTTGAATGTTTTAGATTAATGAAAAGAAATATAAAATTACAGCCCACAATTGTTTACCCCTACCCCCACACCCCCTTTTTTTAGTAAAGCAGGGTAGCAAATTCTTTTTTTAACATGATTATTTTGCAGGGTGCCTTTTTTTTGTTCAGTATTTTCTTTTATAAAAATACATTTGATCATTATAGTTTTACTTTCTGTGGGTTTCATAAGATATGATGACATTTCAATCTTTTTTTTAGCACTCAGTACACTCTTCTATGGAAACGCTGAAGGTGAGATTTTTTTTTTGTTTACTTCTTTGTGATTTGTTTCTTGTTTTATTTTAATAGTCCCAGTCCTATGTCAGTATATTCAGTTTTACCTCCCCTCGTTAGCCCCAATCTCTCCCAGCTGTGTCTCCCTCCTGTTTCCCATTCCCTGATTACTCCCCTGTGTATATAAACCCTGTGTTTTCCTTTGCTCCCTGTCGCGTCGTACTGTCTACATGCTGTGTGTTTGTCGTGTTCCAGTGGTTCAGTTCCTCTGTTCCGAGTTTTGTTTTGTTTTTGTGAGAGTTATTTTTAAGGAGATTTTTCCAGCATTAAAGCTGCATTTTGAGTTCCAGTCCCATCTTTGAGAGTCCTGCATTTTGGGTCCTTTTTCCTGCCTGCCACACAGCCTATCATGACAAAAAATAATGCCATAGTCCTCTAGTTAATTGCATAATCACGTGGAGGCAGGGACCTCACAGCACAAGCTAATCCCAACCTATTATCGTGTTGTATATCATTATATATAGCGTACTTTTTTATTTTTATTACTAAAAAACACCTAGAAACCACAAGCAACAGTAGAACACACCATGACACACATTTAAACAAGGAAGGTTTATTCACCAAAATGATTTATTATTAAAATAGACATAACATAATTTTTTTACCCCAAAAAACGCATGTTCAAAGCACCACCAGCCCGATATCAGACAGAACTGACACATGATATCAAATAGAAGCTGTCAATTCAGCTCTGTAGAGTGGGCAATCATAATGAAGTAATTCATTGTAAGTTGTAGATTCAAGCTGCTCTTCACATTTTTGGCCACCAGATGTCCCCATAGATGACTAAAGCTTCGAGTAATGAACAGTTTTTCAATACAAGTTTCAATGCTTCAGAAAGCTTAATTTGGCTTTCACTACTATTTTAATTTGGATTATACCTACTTCTTTATTTGTGAATTTTTTTCTTGAAACACACTATGTAAATAAACCTTACTTACTTACACAGAACTCACAAGAAACACAGGAATGCATTGCTTGTGTGGCCAACACGACAAGGAACAGAGGGAGACTCAGGACTTAAATACACACAGGATAACGAGCGGATGGGCAACAGGTGGGAACACAGCTGGACAGAATCAGACCGATGAGACAAGTGAAGCAAAACTGAACATAATACAATAAAACAGGAAGCCACTGTTGGGATTATTTTTTACTCTAAGGCTAATAACTCATAATTGGCATTACATAATTGTGTTTTGCCTTTTACTCCAGACAATGTATTGTAGAATGGTCTTGGATTCACTCTGATGCTGACAAACACAAACACTGAGAAGACCCCCTCACTGGAATGTGGCCTCTGTCACAAAGCTGCTCTTATGAAATGCACTCTTCCCCCATCTTTAAATCTACAGGCTAGACCAGAGTGCAAGAGGTGGTTGTCATGGTAACAGGAGCGTTAATTGCAAAAGGGTCATCTCCAAATAAGGAGATGCCCAGAAAGTTGTAGAAGAAGAAACGAGAGCCGACATCAGACCCAAGGCCAGCCTAAACTGTTTTGACCAATCATGTTAATACCATATTTCTGTGACATGGAATAAAAGTGTTTACTGCCTGGGTGAGGCAGCCTTTTGTCTCTGAGCCAGAGAGAGGAGGTCCTTGGCGCCGTGTAAAACTAATTTATAATTCTAACCGTTTTGATAATAAATTGTGAAAACTTATAATTGGAGCATATTTGTCTTCTCTCTCATGAAAAACCCTACACCCCGCACACTGAGACTCAGACTGAAAAAAAAAAAAACAGACATAGAGACATGACCAACTGGGTAGACA
Organism: Etia nguti; assembly: GCA_015106755.1. Classification (NCBI taxonomy): domain Eukaryota; kingdom Metazoa; phylum Chordata; class Actinopteri; order Cichliformes; family Cichlidae; genus Etia; species Etia nguti. Next base: position 7,405 of record VUQG01025268.1, on the reverse strand, counting down.
AAGGAGGGAAACACAAGAAGTATAGAACTAGAAATATAAATAATGAAGACTCTGAGAAACCAGGAAAACTGAGCTCAAGAAATTCCTGGTTGGACTACTGTAATTCGTTTGTGGCGCAGCTGCAGGGGAGGAGTGGAGCAGTGGGTTCAGGGTGTGGTGTCAGGGAAGGCTGACCCACACAGCTGTTCTCCATCACCGTGTCATGCCTTCCCTATTTTAGTAGGATGCCGGGATCTGACAGGAAGGCCGTATGTGCTGTGCAGAGTGAGGAAAGCTGGAAAGCTGTGCCATAACACTGTAAATAAAAAAACACTCAATAACCTGCAATGCTGCGGTCATCTGGGGTTTTTTTTGTTACATCGTTATTAATTAATTACTTCTAGGCTGGACTACTGCAATTCATTATTATCAGGATGTCCTAAAAACTCCCCGAAAAGCCTTCAGTTGATCCAAAATGTTATAGCAAGATTACTGACGGAGACTACAAAAGGAGCATATTGCTCCTATACCGGCTTCTCTTCATTGGCTCCCTGTTAAATCCAGAATCCTATTCTCCAGCCCCATTAAAATCACTTGAATTAGCAGAGTTCCAACATCATAAGAAAGAGTGTCGATGAGGTGATGAAATGAGTGGAGTCACCTGTAATGCAGAGGGCTTTTCGGATGAGGCAGCAGTAGATGTCCTGGAGAGAGGGAAGAGAGGTACCCACGTTGTAACTTTTTCCGGCAGGACCCAGTGCAGGACCCACACCACACAGTGATGCAGCTGGTGAGGATGCTCTCAACAGTGCCTCTGTAGAAGGTGCTCATAATGGGCGTTGAGGCTCATGCTCTCCTCAGTTTGCGGAGGAAGTAGAGTCGTTGTTGGGCTTCACTGACTACAGTGATGCTGTGTTTTTTAACCAAGAGAGATCTTCTGAGATGTGCACACCCAGGAACTTGGTGCTTCTTACCCTGTCCACAGCAGCACCATTGATGGTTAGTTGGGTGTGCAGGGTGTGAGTTCTCCTGAAGTCTATGATGATCTCCTTAGTCTTCTCCACATTCAGGGACAGGCTGTTGTTGCTTCACCACTTGGCCAGATGGTTAACTTCACTCCTGTAGTAGGTCTCATCATTGTTGCTGATGTGACCTACCACAGTTGTGTCATCTGCAAACTTGATGAAAAGGTTGAAGCTGTGTGATGGTGTGCAGTCATGGGTCAGCAGACTGAAGAGAAGGGGGCTCAACACATCCTTGGGGAGCCCCCGTATTCTGTGTTCTTGTGCTGGAGGTGTTGCTGTCAACATGTACTGTCTGCTCTCTTCCTGTCAGGAAATCCAGCAGCCAGTTACACAGCGAGGTGCTGATACCCAGCAGATCCAGTTTGTGAATGAGTTGCTGGGGAATGATCGTGTTGAATGCTGAACTAAAGTCTATGAACAGCATTCTAATGTATGAGTCTCTAGTGTCCAGATGTGTGAGGGCTGAGTGAAGGGCAGTTGAAGCTGAAGCTTTGCAAAATCCTGGAGTACTGACAAGAAAAAGACACTACACTACACTACTCTGCAATCATTATTTATCATTAATCTCTGGATCTCTTCTACAGAATGTCTTTTTCCTATCTTCTTCCCTTCACCCCATCCAATCACGGCAGGTGGCCGCCCCTACCTGTGCCTGGTTCTGCTGGAGGCATCTTCCTGTTAAAAGAGAGTTTTTGATTCCCACTGTTGCAAATGTGCTTGGTCAAAGGGGGTCATATGACTGTTGGGGTTTTTTCTCTATTTTGTAGGGTCTTCGCCTTAGAATATAAAGTGCCTTGAGGCAACTGTTGTTGTGATTTGACACTATATAATTAAAACTGAATTGAACTGAACAAACTTAAGTTGAATTGTGTGTGTGTGTGTGTGTGCGCGTGCGGGTTCTTACTACCTTGTAGGGGACCAAAATCTGAAATTTACTATACTGGTGGGGACCAACAGCCCTCAAGAGGACCAAAATCCAGGTCCCCATGGGGTTGAAGGCATTTTTCACATTCAAAATGTGGTTTTAGTGTCAGGGTTACAATTAGGTTATGGTTAGGGTAAGCGGCTAAGGAAAAAAATTATGTCAAAGAGACGTAAGGATAGGAATGTCCCCATAAGGACATGAATACACACACACGTGTGTGTGTGTGTGTGTGTGTGTGTGTAAATTTAGTCTTATGTCTTTGCTAATAAAGTAGGCTGGATCACCTGTGAAGGTACTTTACTAATAAAGCTGCCTGGGCTTGATTTTCCAGTCCTCTGATGTCTAAAAAAAGATATCAACACAACCATGGGGATTAATTACACAATCAGATAGGTGATTTGTTGTAAATAGAGATCAGTCACGGAAGAGTCAATAGTTATTTTATTATGGGCTGATCAATAGTTATGGACATATAATCATCTCTCTACAATACAACATAAGATCATAAGAGCATGACAGACCACTTCAACAGAATTTCATAGTTTAGAAAATCAATAAATAAGATCATAAATAAACCAAATACATGTTTTCAACTTAGATATAGATTCGTAAGTACTAATATTGTGTCTGCATGCGTTATGAAACACCCTCATCATTTTCTGTACAAACACCAGAAATCGGTTGCAGGGATAAGTAGAGAGTAAATTTACAGAATGACTCTATGAGGCTACCAGACCATACAGAGGGAAGGCCCAACATAGAAAACAAAAGACTCAGGAAGCACTTTATAGAGACCTTGCATCCAATGTATCTTCGACATGGTTTTATATATATACAAATGATACACATCCAAATTTTGAATGCACACACACACACACACACACACACACACACACACACACACACACACACACACACACGTGCGCACATACACACAGACTGTGATTAACAGATCAACGTGTCTGGGAGACCCTGATTTTAAAGATGACCTGTTCTTTCCCATTCCTTCCTGAGGAAAAAACACAGAGAATCAGGGAGCTCAAATCCGCCGCTGGTTGGAGTTGCAGAGATGTTCAGCATCAGTATATCTAAAGTTGCCTTGTATGAATGTCCAGAACTGCTATTATTAAAAAACTAAAAATATACATAAAACTGAAATTGGAAATTTTCATTTCTTTTCTCATTTAATGTTATACTATATGCTGCTACTTGGCCACACTGTATAGAGAAACATTTCAGTTCATTGCTATGTCAATGACAATCAACTCTTATCTCTCAGCAAAGACTACAGACACAGTAAACCTCTTTAATCTTTTAAAAATACAGTTATTTTTCAATTTCTTTAGTAAAATTGAAATAAATATTTGCAAAATAGGAGTCATCAGTCCTCTATGAGTTGGAGTTTGATTCTAACCTGACTTTTCAGGTCACCCAGTCTTGCTTCTACCACCTGAGGAATAGCACTTTCTTTACATTTATGATTCATGCTTTTATGTCAATCTTTTAACAAACCAGAATTATTATAGTTTTGTTTTTGTTTTTTTCTAATTGGTTTTATGTTTATTTCATTTTAACTTAAGTCACTTTAGTTTCTGGTTAGTTTTAATTGCTTGAAAATGTTTGGGGGGGGGGTTTTGTTTCTATTTTTTTGGGTGTTAATTTTAGTCTTTTTAATTATTATTGTATGACAGGTATATATCAGAAACAAGATTTAGGAAAATCAAAATAGGTATTACAATAAAAACACAGATTTTTTTTAAAGCAGTGACTCACTCTTATAGAGTCTTAGCAAACAAATCCATCAAAGTCTCATTAGGCAAATTGTGACCAGGCAAGTTTTGACCAAACTAACAAATATTAATACTTCTTCTATATTATTTATTCCATTTTAATTCATTCATTTTTTGCAGATCTATTTTCTGTTTTTAGTGTAGTTAAATCTAAAAACCTTATAACAGATATCAACCACAAATCAATAAATAGATTCTAAATTTTTCAAAATGCCTGCCTCTACAGTGCATTTTGGAACTGCTGTCTTCATACAAACCAGAGTGCAGCAAGCAATCCTCACCAGGAACCTGATAACTGCTCCCACTTCACGCTTAGAGAGAAAACATGACTGAGCATTTGCTGTTTGGGCTCCTCAGTTGTAGAATGACCTGCCTGAGCAACTCCAGGTTGCCTTCTTTCCTGTTAGAGAATCATTAAAGTCATTGGACCTTCTTGTGAATTGTATTATATAGTTTAAAATATCTGATATCGTTCTCATTTTTGACCTGCTAATTTGCACTGCTCTAAACTGAGTGGTTGTCATTATTTAAATTAACTTGTACTCCCAGTGAGTTAGTGCAATGTTAGCAAATCACTCACAGAACATTCTCCTCTTGTCTGCACATCTTTTGCAATTGTGACATTATGTTAATTTGTCCGTCCTAGTAAACCTGGGCCTTAGTCGTTGGCTGGGATATTGTATCACTTATGGAGTTTCCCATAATGCAACCTGGAATCTTTGTGAACATCCCCAAAACTCAGTATGTCTGTTTGTCATAGACACAAAAAAACAGACAATGATATTTTGTTTACATTTTTTTCTGGCATCCCTGATCTTCCATAGTTCTTTAACATTTTTGTTTATATGCTTCATCACTTTTAATAATCTTAGTTTCAAGTTTGGGCTCTTATTTAGCAGTTATGTCTGCATGTCCAACCAACACTTTAATTTGAGAAACTTGCAAATTTTAATACAGGACATTAAAAATGTATGTCTCCCTGCTTCCTGCTCACATTTGTGTCATGTTGTCCGCACTCAACATGTCTCCCCAAACTCACAGACAGTTAGCGTGCTACTGGAATACAAAAGAAATGATTCTGTAAATGCAAAAACCAAAAATCCAAAGCATATTCAATCTGCAGTGGTATGGCCCTTTCCGCTTGATACGAAAGGTATTTTACGCTGAATATGGCTCACTGTCATTATCATTGAAACACAGAGGTAATCAAATCCTGTACAAAATTACGTTCCTTCACCGCACACGCTAACACACACACCTCATCATTACAAAAGAAGAAAATAATACAGAATACTTTCATTAACAACACTTCATCATTATTATCTTAGAATCATCAGTAGAATTCTCTGAATCCTACTTATAATTTCCAGATTGTTGAAGAAATGAATGGCAGTTTGTTAATAGATACATGTTGGTATACATAGCAATTGTAGTAGTATAAATGTCATTATCACAGTTTAACAACATGAAGTGGCTCAGAGAGAATCAGCTTGGCCCTAAACATTTTCCCTTGTCACTGATGAAGCAGCTTCTGAGACAAGAAGTCAAACATAAAACCCAGATGAATTTGGAATGTCTGGCATTTTAGTACCCAGGTCAAAATGTCCCATTATGTGTAAGCAGTAACAGGCAGCAGTTTCATCTCAGTACTTAGTTTTCGCCTCTTTGACTAAAGTTATTTCTGTTGAAGGAGAAGTCTCCACACAAAATGCGATCAGTCCAAAAATAATGAGCTTAATAAGCTTCAATCAGTTTTTCCTGGGTACTCCAAGACTTTGGCACTGCACAATGACATATTTTAATTCCAAAGAGACAAAATAGTCAAAATCAAAGCAACGTGGGTGTGATTTTCAAACTTTTACCCGTTATTATCAGACACTGCTGTATGTTATGTTTGCCATGATGTTACTTGAAAGTGTCTCTTTGTTAACACCACCAAATGGTGTGTTTTTAACCAGCCCAAACTACGATAAACCTGATGACATCATCAGGGTTATGATGCATTCTCACCAAACTTTAAGAAAAGTATTCATGAGGTGCAATTACACAAAGTCTATGTAATCAGGCAAACTGACATGCATTTGGCCCAAACTTGAGTTGCAAAAACCCATTAGATGGAATTCTACCACTGACTGTGAATTCTCTCCTGAAGCCTCCAGAAGTAGAAGACTAATTTATTGAGCGCAGCTGGAACCATCTGATTCAAATATCTGATGTAAAGACAGCAAATAAAAAAGAAGGCATAGAGGGCTTCATGATAAGGTGTGAAAATATGTTTCTTTGTCTGTACTTTTCCTCATCCTGTTGGCTAACAAGGGCTAAAATCTGAGTTCCTAATGCGGCTGAATTCACAAATACTTTCCCTTTGCATATGGTGCGAATGCCCCATTAAACTCAACTTGGGACAGACTGGGTGGGACACCAAAAGGTGAGCAAACAGCTTTTCATGAATGAAGTAGCTGCTAGCTTCTTCTGAGAGTTTCATGACAGAATCAATCCATTATTCTGAATGGCTTACCACCTGTCTTCAAACCTCATATTACAAACTTACATTTTAATTTTGCAACTATAATCCAACAGGAATATTTTACATTGTAGATTATGAACCAACTGAATCATAATTTCTGCTGCTGTCAGGTTCACAAGACAATTAATAAGCTCATGAATTTGTTGTCCTTTGTAGTCAAAATCACATGCAATAAAGTTTACTTTATGGCCTGGTAACATAAGCTAGAGGATTTTTTTTGTACAAGCCCAGAGTTAAAATCCCACACAGGATCACTGGCTGTCAATTTTCTCTATTAGTCTTACACTGGAACTTTCTTTTCACTCACTGTTTAATCAGGCACTAAAACTACTTAGCTACTTGGCTATTTTAGGAAAAGATAATAGTTGTGGTTAAATTACAGTATCTATGGATATCACTGGATGACTACTGAAAACTAAATTTTGAGCCCCTTCTGTCCAAAAAGATATGATACAGTGGAAGATACACCCTTTTCCATTTTTAAACAGCTCAAGTATATCAATGTCATTATAAGTTTTAACCCAAATTTTACCTCAGTCTTTAGCCAGTGAATGTAAACAAATGTAAAGGTTGATCAGCTGAACAATTTCAGTGCATAACTACTGTAGCTTCACTGCAACTTCAGCTTCAAATCATGGCAATCTGTTACAATTGTGGTCAGAAGTTTGCATAAACTCGTCATGGGCATAAATGTAATGGAAATTTTGAGCTTTTCATGATCCCATTTCTTTCTTTCTTCTTCTTTTTTTCTATAGTTCTTTCTTTTCCAGGATGGAATTATCTTAGAAACCTCCAAAAGTTGATTCTGTTCATCTGGACGTAGCGTTTTGTGGGAGAAACGTTTCGTCACTCATCCAAGTGACTTCTTCAGTCTCAGCTGACTGCAGGTTTCCCCAATCTTATAAACAGTACTTTTGTATAATGACTGAAAACAGCCCACTGAAGGAACAATGGGCTGGGAGGTCAGTTCCTTAATCTTAATTATGCAAATTCTCATGACCATTGATCAACAACCACTGACCAAAACCCACTGATCAAAGACCACTGATCAATGGCCATGAGTACCATTCACAGAGAGTTGGGGAATGGCTGCAATCACAGCATTGTAAGATGGCGAAAGATGTACCCTTAGGCCCCCTCCTCGATTCAGAGATGGTCT
>VUQG01025267.1:0-31412 GCA_015106755.1 Etia nguti | reverse complement strand
TGGTTCTGCCGGAGGTTTCTTCCTGTTAAAAGGGAGTTTTTGCTTCCCACTCTCCCCAAAGTGCTTGGTCAAAGGGGGTCATATGATTGTTGGGTTTTTCTCTGTATGTATTATTGTAGGGTCTACCTTACAATATAAAGTGCCTTGAGGCGACTGTTGTTGTGATTTGGCACTATATAAATAAAATTGAATTGAATTGAATTAATACTAAATGTCTCCAGAGGAGTGGGCATTGCGGCTGCTGCCCCTCTTGTCAGGCGATGCCCATATGGCGGCGATGGCAGCTTCGCGGATCCTTGATCAGCTGGGATTCTCCCACCGTAGAGGTGGCTGCAGCCCGGGCTGATGTGAGGGTAAGTGTGGCTGCTGGATACAAATGTCTCAAAGCAGTTAATGAAGGGGATCCCGGGGGGAACAGCAGAATGGATTACCTGCTGGCGAATCTGGAAGTGGCAGTGGCATTGGTTGAAGACCATCTGGTGTTGCGGCTGGAGGTCCCACCTGCGAGATAGCTGCCGGGGGAGGGGGTAGGCAAGCCAGTCTGGGCCCTGAGGAGGAAACTCCCCTTGCCCACCCCATCTCCACCAACCACGAGGACCGTTGGCCACGATTCAACAACCTTTCCTCGCTGCTCTCTATCCCAGCGGCTAAAGCCACTGTACCCACCTCACCAAGGGATTACAGAAATCGGGGCAGGAATGTTGGCGGTGCGGGCGGCTGGAACACTTCCACTGGGAGTGGCCATTCATGGAAGTTGTCTAGGTGTTGCGTCTCGCAAATTCCCTCCTCCGGCCTGGGAGTGACATACAGTGTTCTGGTAAGGTCCCTAGGGAATATACGCCAGGCTATGGTGGACTCAGACTGCACGCAGACCCTGGTCCACCAAACCCTGGTTCAACCAAGGGCATTGTTGGAGGCAGAGTGGGTGGAGGTTAGGTGTGTTAGTGGGGACATTTACAAATATCCTACTGTGTCCCTCCAAATTTAATATAAGGGCAAAATGCATAGTGTGAAGGCTGCAGTTAGCTTAGAGTTAGCTTTTAATTCTGGGGACAGATTGGCCAAGGTTTAATAACCTATTGGGGCAGTGTGTGGGGATGTGTTCATGACCTTTAGCGGCTTATAGTTTCTGCGCTGCACTCAGCGGTGGCACAAAGCCAGCGGGGCCTTCTAATGAGGCCCCGCTGCCTCCATTCGCTCACTCCATGGGATATTTCCTACTAGAGCAGTCGTGTAACGACACCCTATGCTCAGCCTTTGATCAGGTGATAAAATTTAATGGTCACATGGTGCACCCTGAAGCAGCGCTGACCTACCCACATTTTGTATTGATTAAATATAGGCTTTATTGAATAAGTCAAGAGACTCGCACGGAAGAAGAACACACCCAGTTGTTGGTGCCTAAAAGCTGCTGGGAAATAATTTTCCAGGTAGCTCACTATAACCCCATGGAGGGGCATATTGGGTATGCCAAAACTTTGGAGCGAACAATGGCCCATTATATGGGCCAAGCATCTTGGTGGATGTGCGCTGATGGTGTGCACCCTGCCAGGAATCTCAGCTGGTTAACCAGATGGCCATTCCAAAAGTGCCGTTGTGCCCACTACCATTAATGGAGGTCCCATTAAGCATTGGTTCTCGCATTGGCATTGTACCAATTTCATAGAGCACCATTTTGAAACTCACCCTGGTGCGATTGTGGGTTCACGGCCCTATCGGCTACCTGAACATAAGAAACAAATTGTTCGGAGAGGACTGGCTGAAATTGTGAAAATGGGAGTATTAGAAGAGTCACGCAGTACATGGTATAGCTCCATAGTTCTTGTGGTGAAGAAAGATGGTGATGGTGACTACCTCAAGGCGAATGAAGTGTCAGTTTGATGCTTATCCTATGCCCCAGGTTGATGAGCTCCTAGACCGGTTAGGCACTGCTCCTTTTTTCACAATGCTGGATTTAACCCACGGCTACTGGCAGATTCTCTTGTTTGCAGAGTCCAAGGAAAATGGCCTTCTCCACTCTGTATGGTATGTACCAATTTGTCACACTGCTGTTTGGCTTGTTCAGAGCCCCATCTACATTGCAGCGCTTTATGGACTGGGTGCTGCGTGCCCATGCTGCATATGCTGCCGCCTATCTGGATGATGACATCATCCACAGAGACCCCTGGGTGGAGCATGTGTATTGGGTGGCCGCGGTCCTGGAGTCCCTGAGGCAGGTACGGCTCCTGAAGAAGTGTGTGGTTAGACAGAGGGAGGTATAGTATCTGGGGCACCACTTGGGATGGACAAGAGAGCAGCCGTCACATCCTGCCCAAGACCAGAAAAGAGGTGAGATGGTTCTTGAGGCTGGCTGGTTATTACCGCTGGTTAGTGCCCGGTTTTGTGAAGCTGACAAGACCCTTGACCGATCTCCCCTGAAAGGGTCCACCAGATCTGGTCCAGTGGACGAAGCAGTGCCCGACAATGTTTGTGCAGGTGAAGAAGGCTCTCTGTGGGGAACCCCTGCTCCACACTCCTAACTTTTCCCTCCCTTTTATTTCACAGACTGTTGCCTCGAAGCTCGCTACAGAATGGTGGAAAAGGAGTGCTTGGTGACCTGGTGAGCAGTCGCCTCTCTTCGTTATTACCTCCTGGGCCACCCTTAGAACCTCTGCTGGATGTCACACCCGCCACCCCTTTCACCCGTTTCAGTGACTTCATCGCATGAAGGATGCTAACACCTGAATCACCTGTTGATATCTGGCCTTACAGGGTAGGCTAGGCCGGGCGATGGGGGTATGTGATGAGGTGTGGTTTGTGGCTCAGCTGCAGGGGAGGGGTGGAGCAGTGGGTTTAGGGGACAACAGCAGATTTTCATCATGCTAATCACGCTTTCCCTTTTTGCAGTAGCGGGTGGGGCCAGAGGTAGCAGTATGGACTTGGAGTGGACTATGGAGCAGAGCTGGGCTGAGCAGGAGAGAGATCCAGATTGAAACTGAGCAATTAGCTCTGGACAGTGTGTAAATAAACGTCACCTAAAAGAGCAACTGAGAACTCTGTGTGTGTGTGAGTGTGTGTGCGTGTGTGTGCGCGTGCGTGCATGTGTGTGTGTGTGTATGCGCGTGCGTGCGTGTGTGTGTGTGTGTGTGTGTAGTTGCATGTGTGTGCGTGTGTGTGTGTCGTGCCAGGGTCAGCGTAACAAAGTGTTAGAGTCTCATTATGTATTGAACTCACATAAACTGAACCAGCAGATGTACAGCTTGTTTACACTGAGGTACATTCAGCTAATCAAAAGTACCTAACTGTTTCCCTTCTGCCAGTTAGTTAAAAAATTATGAGCAACAAAGTAACTTAAAGTTCTGACTGTAAAAGGTTCTTTGTGAAAGGGCTGTATTCTGCAGCAATGTTCCCTCTCTTTCATCTACCAAAATTAGACTTCAGGCACTCATTTTATCCACAGGCTTCAGTATTTCCTCTATCTATATTCCCAACTGACTGAGGTCTTTTTTTGTCCTGGCTGGGAATGAGAGAGCTCTTGTAGAGGTGGCCGGCGGGCTTCCTGATTGATTAGAATTCTTCAGAGGGAAGAGCTGAGTGGTTCTGAGGCTTGGGCTTTGAGTGTGAAACAGTGGGTGACACAGGCCATGTAGGTTGCAGCTGAAAATGCACACCATGAAAATCTTATTACTGAAACAAGCACAAAGTGTGCTGATTTGGTTTGTGTTGAGGGAAGCATTTCCTAGAAATGCACAAGGGATCTTTTGCAGGTGTCTGTGCACGTGCTTTTGAGTCCACTGGACCAGTGGTGCTTTCTTTTACTGAGCCTCGGAACAATCTGACACCGAACTGCATACTCTTAAACAGAAACATAAGTAGAAAACATTGCTGACCTATTATTTTTTGTCATTTCAAATGAGAGGGGAAAAGAAATGTTTCTCAGCTGCTCTTTACTTTTCACTTGTATGAAAGGACAAATAACTGTAACATAAACATTATTCAAGCAAAACACAACACAAAGGGAATAAACACCATCTACTTCAAAGCCATAATGTTCCCAACAATAGCAGCTCTATTAATACAAAGACATCTAATTGACTTTAATGATTTTCTTGTACTTGTATATATATTCATAATCCCTGTCACTATATGCCTCAAAATCAGAAGCTCTGATTCAGTGAGTTGTATCCATTGGGGCCCTGTGCTGGCAGTGGAAAGCACAAACAAAACAGCAAGCATGATCAAAAGAAGAAGAGATCAGAAATATCCATTTATTCATAGTTTTCATCATGTGACCAAAGTGAAGCCCGGGAGAGCAAACACCGGCCCAACGTACCGGTTTCCACTGAGTTTCCAGTCATGAATATTAAGATCAAATCTCAAAAGATAAAAAACAAATATGTGAACAAACTGCAAGTCTGGACACTTGTGATGCACATACAGCACCCACCAAGTATTTCAGTCACCAAAAACAGTAAAGTTTCTGTTGGAATTCCACTTTGCCAATGGTTTGCATATATATCACTCTCCATGCACTGCCGTTAGGGTAAAAAGGTTCAGTGCTCTATATGGTTTTCATCTAGATGGGTCAAACATTCTGCAGTTTGGTGCAGGACATTTTTTAAAATTCAAAGCTATAGTGAGTGCTTTAGCTATTATTAGCTAGCTAGCTACTATAATGCTATACGGCATGACCTACAATACTCAAATGTTTCAAATCAGACACATTTCCAGTTTCAGTTTAAATTATTCACTAATTATTTTATCAAATGATGACTTCTGGCTCCCTGTCCTACAGTGTGTCTTATGCTCTGTCTCCTTCTGCCTTCTGCCCTATTCCTTTTACCCCCAGCTAAATGTATGACAGTGTTACATGAATGTTGGTTCACATTTGATGGTGTACTCTGCTTTCTTAGCAGTTGTTAACAAAACGACTGACTTGTGGCTTGGCATGAGATTAACAACTGTCTGGCATTTTGGCTAAATTAAACAAAAGCCTTGACTTCTAGGTGAACGTTCTTATTATAACATATGATGCCACATGAAAACTATAAATTGTGGGGCATTATACTGCAAGAGGATGTAAAACATATAACTAGCCTGTTTGTTTTATTAGGGAGTGCAATATAGCGTCAAAATTGTATAAAAATATTTCAAACAAAATACAGAACAATGTTTTATCGGTGTTTTCAGCTTTCAGGCAGCAGCATTTATTAGTGTAGACAAAATAAAGGACATTTTCCATCCTTCTTTTCCAATGATCTGCTATAATTGATTACAGACTACCGAATTCAAATTGTGAATCTATCAAGGTGCCAGCTGCAGCAACATGTGCAAAAGCAGTGGCACAGTATCATATACAGTGATACAGCATAAATCAAATATAAGCATAAAAGTAGCCCAGGTAATGTTAAGTAAAAGTGTAAGATAACTGCTCAACATTTTAGTTAACAGTATGTAACTTAACCCAATAACTCTTTGGGAACCCGCATAATATCATTGCATATTAAAAATATAAGTGAAAAATATTTTCTACTGTGATGTTGTATCTTGGATCTTACATTTTAACCAGCTGCTCAAAGCCCTGCTTTTCCATGAAGTTGCATAAGTAATTTGCATCTGTATTTGCTCTTCTTGTAATATTGAGTGGAACTAGGGAGTGTTCCAGTAATGCCTGGCGAAGTCATTTGTTTACAGCCCTGCTGTAGTAGACTTTGTGTTTTTGCCTCAATGGTGAAACAAATTTGGTGTTTCCACCTTTAGGAGGTACAGGTTTCTTACATAATTGCAAAGGGTTCTAAGTCTTGATTGGAGGCTGACATGTTGCTCTCGCACTCAGACATGTGTGGGCTTGTGTCACTGTTCTGCAAAGGAATTTAAACACTTGGTGTTGCTATATTATTGATATATTGCAAAATAATACTGTATTATCACATATCATTTTTATATGTGATATCTATGTCACATATAAAAATGTATACTGATATTAATACGGACGTTATGACATGGCACAGCCCGAGTAGACTAAAGAGTACAATTTAGTGGTTTAACCATAGAAGCAGCACTTAACAGATGGCAATTTGAACAGTGACAGTTTTTACTTCTTAAACAAAACTGATGTTCCCCAGACAGTGTATTCCTTTTTGTCCCCTGACTTTGGATGTAGTGCTACAATAAGTTCAGTTTTAATTTCTCTAGTATTTTATGATCAAAAGCTACATGTTAAGCGCCTTGAGGCGACTGTTGTTGTGATTTGGCGCTATATAAATAAAATTGAATTGAATTGAATTGAAAAATGTCTAAAGATATTATAATGAGGCTGACACAGTCAACACTGGGTTGAATATTTCTGATTATGTGGACACAATACACACTTTCAGTGTTAAGCCTACTGAATGTTGGCACATTAGCATTATCATTGAGACCATTAGGAATTAGGATGCTAATATGAGTATTTAGCTGCTGAAACAGAGTCTTGACTGTTGAATATTGGTCTGGTTTCTGTAATATCTATTTAGTTTATAGTTCAAAATTACAGTTTTTCAGTCTTACATTTAAGCCTTACAAACACTGGAACAATTAAAGCTAATAACTTGGTTACAACCGTCCTTCCAGGATTACAAGCTGGTGTTCCTTATGACCTTCTGTCAGTGCAAGTAATTACCAGAAATGGGCATGATGTCAGGCCAAAAGGAAAATCCCGGACTACGCAAACAGTTTTGGCTATGCTTGTTGATGAAACATCTTTCAGAGCTTCACTTAAGGGTGTAGCAGCTGCTCAAACACTTACTGTTGGTGGCTGTACAAATGACATCATGTCAAATATTGAGGAAGAGCCACTGTACAAGAGAATCCATAGCTAATTAGAGCAGCTGGCTTTTAAGCCCGACAGTTTGACGAGGACATCAAGAAAGCGTGTACGCCGTGTGTCGATACAGTTTATGTTGCTCCCTCTTGCACTGACACGCCATGCTCAGCAATATTGGATGGTTTCATTACCAATAAAACAGACAAAGTGGACAATGAATGAATGTTACCTTGTAGTCAAGGTTGGAAGCGTCACCTTATCTGATTAAAGTAAAAGCAACACACTAAAATATTTCAAGGATATATCTTTTGGTGCTCAATGTGTTCCATAAGAATGGAAAAACACTGTCTATAACAACAAGTGGAGACCATGTATTTCGCCTGACTTTAAATATCCATCCGCATTTAACTTGACTTAAGGGTTTCTAGATATGAAAAGGGATAGCTACTGTTACTGAGCTAATTTAAGTAGGTTATTTACTGGTATGAGCTAGAATGATGGATCTAAGTGCTGTGAAGGACCAGAGCTCTTCATTATTTCCAGGAATTGGATAATTTAATTTATCTCGTATGTACTTAGATTTATCAATATATATGTAATGAGCCTCTAAAGCTCTGTCTGTAAAATAGCATTGATCAATGTTGACATTTTCTCAGCTCTGGAGACCAGCTCCATCATGAACACACCCAAGCATACAGTGAAATAATCTCTAACATTAATGTGTTTTTGATTTGATCGGCCTAAGATATTTCAAGGACTGTCAAATATTTTGATAGGTCTCCGGATTGTTTCACTGCCTTCTTGCCTGGAGTAAAATTCAGAGGCTGTATTACCCTTCAGTCTATTAAATGTAAAATTTATCACCTGGTTTCATGCGCTCTCTTCTTCAACAGCGTTGCTCTCATTAAACCCTAATGTTCCCAAGCCACATCATTTTCTCAGTGTGTTTTTAGTCCTCAAACAGAAGGGAGATGTTAATTATCAGGGATACGTTTTATTTTTTAATTAATCATTAATCGTAGTTTTAATTTTGGTTAAATTGGATTTGTCTGAATACCGAGAGTGCTCCCATTCCAAACTTATTTTTACCCACTAAGAGCATCGGTCGAGGATAACACAGGAACATTTTTATTAATAATAAAAGCTGCAGTTTTTGTTTGTTTTAATGTGTAATCTTTTTTGTTGGAAAAAGATACTTATAATGTGTATCAAATAGGCTAATAGGTTACCAAAATATTATGTTATTTGCATAGACTGTTTTAGAATTTTATTTCTGTTGTACAAAATAGAGCCCGGGTAATTTTTAAAATTTTGATTGATTTAAAAATGTCATTTTCCAATATATCAGCCCCTATTTTTTTCTGTTAGACACACAAAACATAAACAGATTTCCCTCAAATTTAATGTGGAATCATTTATTTACTTATTTGCACTCTCCCTGACTCGGATCAGCTGGTTGTTGTGCTTGGGAATTCCAAGCAGGTGATGCCAACAGGTTATAGAGTGCTCTCAGGTGGACAACCTAGGTATTGCCAACAGCCGAAACATGGGTGAAGGGTGTTTCTCTGGTCTCTTCTTTACTTTTAATTTAACAACCATTATAAATGCCAATACAGATTGACCGACAAATGGTTAATATTTGCTGATAATATTTGCCCGTTGATAAGCTGGTTGGTCTCAAGTACAGAATAACAACATGATTGAAAATATTCTGTTCTGTGGGCAGAAAGTCAGCAAATTACTTACATTTATACATTGGTGTATATGGGTGCTAAAATGTGAATCTTTAATTTCTAGTGTTTGTTTTGATTAGAATATCTTTTGGCTGTTCCATTAAAAGAGAGTGCTGATGTAGGTTTCACAGAGAGGGAAATCATCTAATCATGTTTGCAAGGTCTGTGGCAAGAGCATAGCTTCTCTCCTTTCAGTCTGAAGCACCTTTGTAAAAAGCAGAATTCATGTGAAGGAAATGAAAATGCAAGAAGAGTGGAAGTGGACTGACCTTGGGCTAATGATGCTTTTATCGGTTAGGGGAAAAAAATAGCATGCATAACTGACCAGCCTTCCACATCATAGCCATTTCCGTATGTTTTGCCAGTAAGGCTGTCTGCCTTTTTTTTGTCTCTTTTTCAAGGACATGGGAGGTAAAAGCAATGCTGTGAAAGACTGTGCTGTGAACTCAGGGCCCTAGTGCAAAGGGCTCAACTCCATCTGTTTCATTTTTGTCCAGTTCCAAACTGAAGTGGGATTCCTCTACCCATCCAGTGGAATGAGATTCGTAACTATCGATTCTGGCAGCTCGGCAGCTCCCGTAATTAAAAAATTCTATGTGGAAGATGGTAAACACTGCTCAAAGCCAACTGTGGCAGGGCTCTTCATCCTTAATGAGATTTCAGTGGAATAGTTAAGCAACCAACCCAAAGAATCAATAGTTTCTCTCTCTTTCTCTCTCAAATGCTTTTGATAATCTTCTCTAAGGCCCTGATCAATTTAGGCTGATACAAGTCATTAATAATACTTGTCCAAACCCACTTAGACTATGTTTAAGTCTTAGAAAAGCATCAGAAAAAGTATCTTAGTTTTATTACTCAATTTTAAAGAGAAAAAAAAAACTGTATTTTTTTGAAAACACTGTACTTCCCGTAGAGCTGTGCTGAATCACTCTGAGGAAACTAAAACTGAATGCATCACCCAGCAGGTGCTGGGCAATGTAGGTGCCATCTCATTAAAGCTTCAGTCTTTATTAACATCTCGTTTCATACTATTATGTTCTGTCTTAGGGAGGGGCAAAATCAATAAACCATTTACTTCATTTTGTACTTCACAAAAGCTTATCTGTACACAGCTCCCTCTGGTGTGACCTGCAGCTGTACTCTCACTTTAAAGAGGACATGTGAATTCAGCTGAACATTGCACTTCCCCGTAGACTCCCCTTATCTGTTTTAGGCCTATGGATCTATGCCAACAAGATGGTATGGCACAAGTATACAGCGAGGAAGGAAGAAACATGTGCTAGCATAGTTGTTCAATGCAGTCTCTGGCTTACTATAATGATCAGATCACACTTGTACATGTATCTATATGACTGACATCTTCTCTGCAGGGTGTTTCTCATCATGGTAACCAGCCAACTAAAAGTGCAAAAAGCTAGGACAAAAATACATTTGTCATCTCTGGACCATTAGCTCCCTCAAACTTACCATAAAATAAAGATGCTGGAGTTGGTTTTCATTTTTGGTTTTCCATCCTCTGTCGAGTGAATTTTTTTAACAAGGAGCAGAGCATTTATTAACTCCAGTACCAATCATTGATGAGCAACCTCACATTCCTCTAACACTGAAAACAAAACTCACTAATTTTCATGTGGGTGAGGCATAATTTCCCTGAGGTTAACAGTACCAGACAATGATGAGCAGGATTCGTTCATTTAATTTAGAGACCCCAAAATCATTTTCAGCTCAGCACAGTGCATTTATTAACGCGGCGAGGTGAGGGGATGAAAAGAGTGTGACGTGTATATTCCTGTGAGCTATATTTAAGCCTAAACATGTATGATGCATCACACAGAATTTGCATAGAATTGTATGAGAGCAACTGCGCAATAAATTGAAAAAGATAACAGAAGAACAACGGAAGGAATTCCCAGCAGACCCTGAAATGCGGAAAAAGTACAGAAGCCCACAGCTGGAGATAATATTGTTAGTAATTACTCCCCTCCCTACTGGGCAGAGGACCTCAGTGTTGTCTGTTTCTGTGTCATATCTGGGCCAGCAGCTCATCTCATTCCAGACAGCATTGGCTCTGTCAAGCATCAACGAGGAGGGGAAGGCATTAGTGGACCCTGGAGAGGAGCGGGATGAGGTGATAAGAACATCACAGGGAATCCGCCTCATTTAATGCTACACACTGCTGAAAGTTAGCCTCCTCGTAAACAAGAGGTGTGCGGTGCTTTGTTTTTATGTATGCGTGAATGACAGTTATGCCGTGTGTATGAGTTTCTGTTTGTTTAATCCTGTTTTGTGCTATCTGTCACCTGCATTTCAACAGCACGGTAACAGGGCATGCGTAAAATAGTGTTTACTTTCAGGATGTTATCTCAATGCAAAACAGGCTCTTAACAGATTTTGAGGGTGAAAAAAATGCATTATCCATTATGCCTAGTGATTGACTATAACATGATATAAAAGCCAAAATTGGCTAAAGTATTTTAGTAATTGAAAAACAAAAACTTTCAGAGTCTTTTAGCACAATCATGATGAAATAATAAGCCATGACAGCGTATAATTTACATTTAAATAAGTATTTCAAGTGGCATTAGGCATAACGTGAAACAGAGTTTGAATTTCTAAAACAGGTTTAGCACACCACTGTATTAAAATAAATGAACTAAAGAAAATGCTCAGCAAGCCTTTTAATAATATCCCAGCTCCGACATCAAACAAGTCATTCTCATTATCATATAAGCAACTAGTAATTGTGAAATAGTGTGAGTAAAATAAAAAGGCTGCACAGGGAAATGGACAGAAGTATGAGGAGTTAAAGAATAAAAAAAAAAAAAAATGGGTGTGCAAGTTTGAAGCTATTTCGGATTTTCTCTAATCTAAGGGTCAAAAGTATACATACAGAATGGGCCTTGGACTGGTCAAGTTAAAAGGCATTGTAGAACCTGCAGGACCACTTATTAAAACACTGAGGTGAGTAGATGTATATAATTAAACCTGTGTGTATACTTTTGACTCTGTGTAGATTAGAGAAAATCCAAAATAAATTCAAACTTGTGCATCCAATTCTTGTGTATGAAACATATGCTGTATAATAATTCTGACCATGATGAGTGTATGTAAACTTCTAACCACAGCTGTAAGTAACCAGAAAATTAGAATGATTTTATATATGCATATGTGTACGTTACACTTTTAATGTTCCTAACTTTGTTTCAGGAAAGTTTTTCATTAACATTCCTCAAATTAACATAATTCATGCTTAATAATTTTAGCATTTATCAAATTGTGTCAATAATATTTTTTTTCTTCCAAGCATAGACGGACCACTGCTCGAAACACATTATTAATATTCACACTGGCGGACTGGGTTTTCACTCAGTGCACGATGAGAGAGAGCACAGTTTCATTAGCAGTAGGTTGGTGCAATAAATTTGGAGCCTCATATGCACAGAGCTGCTTTACTTGTTAAGTGACTGAAATATTTGCCTTTTTAAGGTTGCACATGAATTAACCACCAAGGTCGCGTGGTTACACATTTGACTGGTTGTACCAGTGTGACGAGAGAGAGCATAATTTTAGACGGGTGCACTGACTGACCTGAATTTGGCTGATGAACAGGTCTTGCTGTTTGTGGAAGTTTGACTTTTTCCCCAAGATACTACCCTAATGTGCACTGCAGCCACCTTATTATTTCACATATATGAATTTTACTCTAATTGCCTTTTCCACCTTAATTATTCTAACTGGCACCTGATACCATCCTTCCACATTAACCCTTGTCATACCTTTCATTATGTTAGATGTTCCAGCACTTGTAATTTCATATCTCCAGCTAATGAAAGCTTGTGGATCTTTCATATACAGCACGTCTTCTGTGCTGAGGTTATACTTTCAGTAGCTCCAGTATGCTCTGCCTCACATAAGGTTGTTCCATTCGAAATATATTTACTATTTGCCTATGTGGGTAAATAAAAAAGTAGCTTCAATGTTTAATCTGTCAGGTTAAACAGAGGTATTTGTTTCTGACAGCTGGTCTTGAAATTAGAGTATAATGAATTCCTAAGAGGCAATTATTTTTCTTTCCCGCATATGTGTTTATAAGAATGTCACAATGTTTCACAGTCAGTCAGAATTTGCAGAGGAGAACTGTTGCAGAATTTTAAAAAAAACCCCAACAACAACAGAAAAAAAAACTGTGTAAAGAAGTGGACAAACTAATCACTAAACTTTGCTGTAAACTGTCAAGTTGATTTCTCTGGTGTGAGAGCAGAGAGCTCGGGCCTTGATAAGAAGGTGGAGAACTATTAGAAGAAATAACCTCCTTGGTGTCTTGTAGGGCAAAGTTGCTCCATAAATCCTTGATCATTTTTTTTATTAAACCAAAATTTCTAGAAAACATTTCTTTATAAAATTGCTCAAGGCTTTAACAGGAATCCAGAACCTCATGCTGTCTGTTAATGGCGACGGCGTCACCCAGTCAGGTGGATGTTAATTACTGAAACACAAATGGAATATGTATATTGACACATTATAACTCTACCATGTGGTAGAAATAACATAGCAGACAGAGGCAGTCTTGGCAACCTTGCTGTAGCTGAAAAATAAAAAAGTAGCTAAGGGTTGGGGAACGGGGTTGATCTGAGAGCTGTGGGCTTCACTGGCCTGAGTGTTTGGGTGAATCGATGCATTGACACCAGGTTAGTTCTTGCATCGTCAGTCAGCCAGCCCATCTCATCACACTGTGTATTCATCCATGGTAAACAATAACAACCTTCATGCTAGCCTGAGCCTCTTCCCATAATTACTCAAGCATATAGTGCTGATATATAGGCACCTGAGGAGTGTGAGTTTGCTCTGGCTCACACAGAAGAGCAGAGGGATGCTCCAGAGCAGGTACTATAAATGTATCCTCACAGACTTGTGAATGAGCAGATAATAGCCTCATATGCATAATAATGACAAGGGGTTAGATTGTACTCTTCCGTCTCAGTGACAGCATGTTGTGATCCATTAAGCAGAAGCCTGGATTCAGGTGAAATTAGTCAGTGCGTCTTGCTTAAAGGTCATGGGGCAAGCTCAATATTGCCTCTCGAGAACTGCATTTCGAACTTTATTACCACTTTTCCTAGACCTTATATAATCACCCGTATGGTTGTTCAGTTTTAGCTAAAAGCAGCTGACACGTTAATGTGCAACCTTGTTTGAGTCTGGTCAAAATAAACCAAAGATCTCACACTCAAAAGGAGAGCATAATTTATTTTGACGATGATCCAACAAAAGCTAAATTAAGAATCAAGAAATACACTGGTGCATTTATGCATTAAACACGGCATTTGGTCCATTTGTTGAACAAGGCTATGTAGACTACATGGCCCTTGCAGCGTCAGATGTGAAATACCAGATCATGACATTAGAAAGGCTAGATTAATATAGACAGTGAAATATGTTTAAGAGGTAGAGTAGCTTTCCCAAAGGAATATCATGTGACATGAAGTCAAGCAGGTGACACATGAAGACCAATTACAGAACCTGTACCGCCTAAAACTTGGTGTGTTGAAGCTCAGCAGTGAAGATCCGCTGCTATTAATATTGCACTTCCCGCTGAACAGCAAAGGACATCACTGCCTCAAATTGACAGAGGCACACAAAGGCTAGTAATCAAAAGCCCTTATACTCTAATGAGGCAGAAATATTAAACAGTACATCCTTGCGTTTGATCCAAGGTACCACCTTTGGGTATGATAATAAGTCAGATGCTAATGTGTGAAGTGCTAACAATAGAGATTAACTGCTCTGGATAGGAGCTGAATGCTGAATATGAATTTGAGATCTGGTCACACAAAGTTGTTGCAGTGCATACATTCATATCTGAGAGGCATGGCAGTTCCTTGAAACATGGCGATATTTGAGAACTCTGAC
Organism: Etia nguti; assembly: GCA_015106755.1. Lineage (NCBI taxonomy): Eukaryota > Metazoa > Chordata > Actinopteri > Cichliformes > Cichlidae > Etia > Etia nguti. The sequence continues at coordinate 16,985 of VUQG01025267.1, read as the reverse complement.
TGATTTTAGTGAAATGCAATGTACCACTAGGGAAAATATCGTCAAGTCCACAAGGAAGCGAGAACTGGCAATGAAATTAGTTCCTCTCTCTCTCTCTCTCTCTCTCTCTCTCTCTCTCTCTCTCTCTCTCTCTTTCTTTTTTCCATTTGGTAAACACACAAATTCATTGCCAACCCAGGGAGAAATCTTGACATACATGAGGAGCATTGCTAATGAACCAAACAAAAAATTTGGATACATGCAAATATCAAAAGAATCTGCTGTCAGCCTCCATCATCTTTTCACCACACGGAGCATAACAAAACAACATCACATCATTTGCCACATCACTATAAAGCTGCAAAAAGGCACATCATTTGAAAAAAGCTGCTTGTTAAGTTTAACAGCGACACATTTCACTGCTCAATATAATGCATAACACAGCAGATCATGATACTCTTGTATCCATTTACAATGTAGATTAAATGTAGATTTTCAGTCAAGAGCCTAATCTGATGGTTAAGTCAGTCATAGATCTTGACAGAAATCCAAAAAAGAAAAAGTCAGCTGTTACTTCAGGCATCCTCATCCCTAAGTTTCAAATGCCATTTCAAATCTGACTGACCAGTGAATTTAGTTAAAGGTAGCAGGTCCTTTGATCTTTCAGTCAGCCCTCTGTAGAGCCTTCATTGTGGGGAAAAAACTGTCTCTGAGTAAAATGTAAAGGATGGGAGTCAGCTGTACAGTGACACTCCACTAATTCTGACTGTAAAAAAAAAGCCTAACTATCTAGACACCTTGATAAATACAAGTGGTTAGACTCCTTGACTGTTTTGGGGCAGACGTTCTATAACCTGCATGCAACAACAGATCCTTCTTCATTTTGCTCTTTTACTCTCAAGCACTGTTCTGGATTTATAGTTTCTTTGTTGTTGTATTTGTGAGCAAACTGACTGATTGATCACCTGATTTGGATCTCCCTAAATCTAGCTTTATTGGCAATCTTTCCTACTGTTTTTGTTTTCTTTTTAAACATAATTTGTCAGTCATGATCTGTTTGCCGATGCCTAAACTAGCTGTGACTAGTCTGCCAGGAGCTCTGCTATTCTCCTACTACAGATGTTGCCTTTAGGCTGTTAGCTACCTTTGTTGCTTTACGGCTGTGCCTGGACTAGTAAGCAAGGAATTCACACTTAACCAGAATGCTGAGCTTATTTCTTCGTCTAAGTGGCTGCAGTATAGCCCTGTAAATTTCCTAGAGAAAAACCATCTGCTTATCTTTGAGCACAAAACCATCACTACTAGATTTTCAATCTAGATGTGGAATTGAACAGCTATAGTAAGTATCTCTCAGTTTCCTGGTTTACTGTTTGTCAGTCTTTAACTGTTACAGATTCACTTCGGTTTCCAGGACTTTTCAATGGATGCACATATTATTTCTCTTACTTCCGCCTCTTTCTGGTCAAAAGACTGTTCTTGCAGCGTGACCATAAACAATTGACCGAGCACATTCATGCAAACCTGGAACCAAATTATGCAGCAAGAAACCCCACGTGGTTCTAAAGCATATTTCCACCTCTTTGCAGAGGTGCAGTCTGTATGATGTGCCGGTATAGATAACAACCATCTAAAAAAGCACCATGATATCTGTATTCCCACTTCAAAATGTATAGAGATGTAAAAAAGAAATAAATAAATAGCTCCGTGATAAAACTTTTACCTTCAAATGCACGGGTATGTTTTGATTTTTTCTATGTCCCAAAGCGAAACTTTTTTTTTTTTTTTACAGATATTTGATTGTTAGCGTTTAATGGCTTGGTAATTCACTGAGGTGAGACCAGGGTTGCACATATCTAACTCAAAGGAAAAGAATAGGGAGGATGATGGTGAAATAGTGCAGAAGAGGCTAACAGGGATGGAGGAAGAGTTACCTCCTGTTGCTGTAGCAGCAGGTGAGTCTGGCCGGTTCCTTGCCCTCTTTAGGTGGAATAGTGTATTAATGATTTGATTTTAAGGTTCAAATAATTGGCTGGATGTACATTCATAAAAATATGTTTATGGTTTACTCATCACACCGAATAATAAGAGCTTCTGTTTTAAAATTTTTGTGGCATGTGCTAATTGCGTCCCTTATTAGGAGCGTGACAGGAAGGAGGAGAACAGGAGGAGAGAGCAGAGGGTACGAGGGCTGTGACAGACAGATGAGACACCAAAAGAGTTACTAAGGAGGTGATGAAGAGGCGAGTTAACACCAAGTTGGTCAAAGTTTCTAAAGGAGCACTTGTCATGTAATAGAAGCGAAATCTATGAGACCAGGGTTGAACACAGCACTTAAAAATATTTTTTAGGTTATACTCCTTAATCTAAAAAAGAAAAATAATACCGAGGTTGCACGGGAACTCTGCTTGTAATATATTCTGAATCCACGTTGCGACAACCAGCTCACCCATCAGACCAGAAACATCTTCGGCAGAGCACGGTGACTCATATCAATTTTACTTTGAAATAACTTGAAAATAGTGCAATTATTGTTTGAAAATATAAAGATTTCTGGGGTTACAGTGTGTGAATATCCTAATAACACCTGTGGATGCATGTACTGTGTCTGTTAGAGAGTGTGGCAGTCCCTCTGGGGTGTCGCTGTGGGAGGTGTGTGCATGAGGCTGCGAGAGAATCATAACTATATTCCAACCACAATAAACTACAACACTGCCTGTGAGTTCAAAACTCCATTTCTGTTGTGGGGCACCCAGCAGTGATATAGCAATGTGCTATTGTGCTGTGTTGCATCACATTTGGTTGCTGATGAAAATCTTTGGCTCTGTCACTTTTCTGATACTCTGCATGGTCTCTGCTATTCAGGAAAAAAAAATCCTCGCATTAGAGGATTTTTGTTTAGGGCGTGTGCTTTTGGTTTGCAGAAATCAGAGTAGGAACATATGCTAATAATCACTTGATGTACCATCAGTAATCATTGACAGTTAGCCTTTCACGAGGATTTGTGCCTGATTTTGGAGATTTTGGCAAATCCTCTTTGGCAAGCGTGAACAGAAATTATTTCTCAAAAGCACAAAAATATTTTAACAAAAAAAAAAAAATCTGTAATAACTCAAACAAGATTAATGTCATTGTGCAATTAAGTGGCCACTCACATTCTGACCCTCTAATTAGGTTGTCGTCTAGCTCCATCCACTGTTAAGAATAATTATTATTATCAGCCTGCTCCAGATTTCAGCCAACAAAGAGCTATTATAAGTCTTACTTTGATGCTGTCATGTGACCATTGTTTGGAGGCTTTTGTAGGTTAATAGGAGGATAATCAGGAGTATTTCATCTCAGTGGAGTAGCTGGTATTAGCCTGTGATAGACATGATTTGCCTCTGCAGTGATCTGGTATGTTTTTCACTTTGGATTAATGGCTGTTTAAGTCCTATTTAAGTCTCTATTCCGAGGTCAGTGTGTGTTAATTTGCATTACATGCTGACACTATAGATTATGAAAATCCTGCACAAATACTATACCCACACACTGCTTCAAACCAATTTTTACCATATAACTGTGCTGCTATGATATACACTAATTAGTCACTTTATTTAAGCAAATATCTAATTGGCCAGTTTCATGGCACCTCAGTGCATTTAGACATGTAGATATGATCAAGGTAACCTGCCGAGTATCAGAATGGGGAAGAAAGGCCATCTAAGTGACTTTAAACATGGCGTGGTTGTTCATGCCAGAGCCCCACCTGGTCTGAATGGACAACACGTTGATGCTGGAAGCATTCGGGCTACAGTGGCAGAAGACCACACCAGGTGCCACACCTATCAGGTAAGAAGAGGAAACTGAGGCCCTCCAAAACTGGACATCAGAGGTTTGGAAAATCATTGCCTGGTTTGATGAGATCTCAGTTGCCTGGTCTCTTTTTTTGCTGCAACATATTTATATATTAATGTCATAATTTTGCATAAACAACATGAAAGCAAGGCTCTATCCTGCCTTCTATTGGTGGTTCATGCTGGTGCTAATGATGGAATGGTGTGGAGTATATTGTATATATATTGTTGAACATGATTTTTTTGCGCCAGCCTACCTGAAAATCCTTAATGACCATGTTCATTCTTTTATAACCACAGTGTACCGTTTTTGTTTTCCACCAGGAAAACTTAATATGCCACAAAGCTCAAATCATCCCAAACTGGTGTCTTAAATGTGACAGTGATCTCGCTCTGTTCAAATCGCCTCCACACTCACCAGATTTCAATCCAATCGCGCACCTTTGACACATTCTGTTCCATGAATAATTAAGGTAATAAGGTAAAGTAGATGATGTGGAAATACCATAGATGTATTTGTATATTTTTAATGAATCACACAAAGATTTAATTTTCATCAATATAAAATGAGAAAGTTCATTTAAATGATTACAAAGACGTTCAAAGCCCTTGATTACTGATATTTGCTTATGTTCTTTCTACGTGTAGAGCTAAACTCAGGATAATATTTTTTTATTTAACAAAACAGAAAAACACATGGTTGATCTGTTTAGCATTTTCATACCACTTATCACGTGTGATTCTGTAAAATGAAACAAAGCTAAGGATGAGCTAAGAATATATCTAAAGGTTTCAACTACCACTGTGAAGTGTTGCTTTTCACTCGCTGTTGTCAGTTGGAGATGTAAAACTTGTAAAACAACAAAAGAAAGAAAAGGTCTCTGTGCAATTGCAATGAAAAAGAAATATGTCTTTTTTTTATATATTTCTGACCACCCTAACATGTTTTTGCAAAGCATTTATTGTATAAAGCAGCGCCAAAGGTGCAGGGATGGGATTTCAGCTGCTTTGCCCATAATTGAAAAGCATTCCATATAACTGCCCATCCTTTTTCTTAAAAAGACAAACTGTTGTCACTTTCGGACAGCATTGTCTTTCTACTTGACAAAATTTGTGTGCGGCACATCATCTCCATTTTCCATGCGCTCGTGGAAACATAGCAATGCATTTTAATGAAGTTTTTGCAATGTCCTGTACAACCCTATTACACAATTTTTATTATTATTTTTTTCTGTTAGTCTAGTAAAGCTTAAGCATCCATGTCAAAAGTTTTTTGTTAAAATGTTTGTTTTAGTAAAGCAGTTCTATTCTTCAGACATGGGTTGTAAAGTCTCTGGAGAAATGCTGCTAATAAAAAAAACAAAAAAAATCCAGGCAGCAATTAACCCCTCCTCCTCTTTCTTTTATCTAAGCAGTAGTTCACATTTTTTGGATTTTTAATTTTAATTTTCTCATTTAGTTCTTTAATTTCTGAACAGTATCAAATGGGATTGTAAGCTTCTTCTTTTTTTTTTGCCCATCAGCTGATTTGTATTCTTACAGCATTCTAGCTTTAAATCAGTTTCTATTCAACTAATAGAATGAAATGCAGCAGGGCTCTGGGTTATGATGACTATAATTATTAACTGGTGTTGAAAATACATACACCACTTTATTATATAAAATTGCATGCCTCCTGAGTACAGTGATTTTCATGTCTATTCAGTGTCTAGACGTTTTAACAAGCTCTCAGAATACCATTTATTATGCATTTTATTGAATTTCAACAAAAAATAGAAATTATATTCAAGTAATTTAACGTTTTAGGTTTAAAAGTTAGGCGCATCATGCCTGATTTGTTGATATAAATATGTATATCTGTAATAAAGTGGCATAGCAAAAATGTTAAAATGTAGAGGAGCCTGAAATTTGGATAAACCCAAACCAAAACAAAACACTGTTATTTGGTGCACAATAACTTTTTTCTACTGTATTTGCACCAAATGAGGGACGTAACAATAAATGAATAAATAAAAATTGTGAATATTGTCTACCTACATGTTTCGACTGTGATGTCCCCTCTGAGTTTGACATGCAGTCATTGCAAAGAAGCAATAGTGGAGAGAGTGAACTCAGAGTTTATTTCAGAAGCCAAACTCAGTACTTTACATTCCATTTTAGTGCCAGACTTTCTTGTCATTTTTAATGAAAGACTTGAACACATTAAAAAATGTGTTTTTTATTCAATTTCAGTTTTCTTTCTTTTTTTCTGTTAAGCCACTTTATACTGACCTTAACAGGACTGACCTGAACAGGTAACTTAGTGAAGTACCAGTTTGAAATGGTATGTTAGAGAACTTTGTTAGTAGCAGCCTGTAACCAAAGCACATCAATTGCTCCTATTTCTCCAGTGGAATCTACTAAAAATGCCAAAGATAATACAGTTTGGCAGGCATAAAATAGTATTTTGCACCAACAAGATGATTCTGAAAATGCTATTAGCTGAAAACTGCCATATCTCAGCATGGTGGGCATTGTGTCCTTAACAAATTTGATCAAACTGGAGAAATGGAGGACAAAAGAAAAAGTGGCTGACCTACAAAAATATCTGTAACAAATGAATAATATCTGAAAATCATGTTCATAAGAAATAAAAAAAAAACAGCAAAGACCTGACACAGGACCTACGAGATGAATCAGGCATTTCAGTTGATCCAGCTACTGTTCACTGAAGCCTCATCAGAAATCGGGTCAGTGGGAGAGTGACTGGCACGAAGCCTTTAGGAAGGGAAATGGAGAGAAAAAGCTGAGGTATCCCAAATTACAGAAGAACTGGACTGAAAATGAGTAGCATTAGGTCTGAGTTATGAATATAAATTTGAAGTTTTTGGTCCAAATCCTTATTAGCATGTACTGTACAGAGAAAGTCAGGAGACAGGTACAATACTGAGTGTAAAACATAATGGAGGCTCTGTCATGGTTTAGGGCTGGATTTCAGCCAGTGGTGTGGGTTTTTGTCAAAACCGATGGAATGGAAAGCAAAAATGTTGTGTCAGATTTTTTATCTGCTATGCAATAGCAATCAGAAAATGTCCAATTGGCCACCAAATTTTTTTCAGCATGACCATGACCCCCAAAGACACAACCAGTGCTTAATGCATACCTGGTTAGAAAAATACACACAGTCAGTCATTGTCAGTCATGGATTGGTCTCGCCAGAGCCTTGACCTCAACATTATTAAAGATTGTGGGATCATATTGACAGAGAGCAGAAAAAAAGACAGCCAACATTTGAAGAAGAGCTTTGAATATCCTCCAAGAAGCCTGGAAAATTGTTCCTGGAGACTACTTATTGAAGAAATTACAAGAAAACTTGAAAGCTTGAAACAGTTCAGTCTATGTTGAAGAATAAAGGTGTCTAAATAATGTATTTCAAGCTTGTTAGAATTGCACACACTGTTTTTGCCTTATATAGTGTACATGTATGTTTGCACATTTCAGTAAACTCATGCACCTAGACTTAAATCAAACCTATTTGTTGACAGGACTTGTTTGTTGTATACACAAATTCTAGCAGAGTTCCTGACAATCTAGTCACAGCTAGTTTAGAAATTCTTTCTCTAAGAAACTATAAGGACTCATACATAGGGCTTTAACATAAATATCAATTACTTTAACATATAATTGTATGTTTTAACCTTGAGAAAAGTGCTGTTGGTGTCTATCCACATGCATTTTAATGTAGTAATGAAGGTTTTTCACACCCTCATATACTCTCATATAGGTTACATAAATTAGTGGGGTTTTTTTTGTTTTTTGTTTTGTTTTTGCTATTTAACTAAGAATAGGAAATAAAAGTTGCAGTTTGAAACACTTGTGTTAGATCCCTTTTTACAAGTTTGTTGAGCCATCCCTGCCAGAAGCAAGTCTGGGAGTGAAAAGAGTTCCATACATCATTGTGCTGAGGCATTACTGTGGGTAATGAAGTGTGAACAAGGAGCAGCACTTCGTTTTGTCATAAAGAGTGGGAGGGAGCTCACAGTAGCACAAGGAGATTGTGGACAGTCTTCAAGCGATCACAGCCAAGTGCCTCAAATTACAGTTGTCAGTTAAATGAAAGAAATTACCTCTTGCTTCACATTTCATTTAGAAGTTGAAGGCAACACGGTTTGTGTCTGTGTAATATATTTCAAAATGAGCTAAAGTTAGAGATAGCTGTGTTATATGATTAATTGTATTCTGTATCTTACAGCAGATTTGGCAGTAGTGGTTGCAGACCAAACCACATATGGGAGGAATTTGAGGACGCTACAGAGAAGACAGTTCTGGCAAGCCATTGAAAAGTCAAAGGCTTGGACTTTGAGAATTACTAATTTTGTCGTATTTGCGCTCAAATTGGAGGCCGAAATCAAACTCAGACCAATCTGCAGTTTTACAGATAGGTAGAAATGAGTTAACAGCAGGTAAATGGCTTGACACGATGGTGTTTTAACAGAAACATGGCCAGGAGCACTAATAGAGAAGTGAGATGGACTTAGGGGGGAGTTTGGCAAGACCGTGTAATATTTGTAATTTGTTTCAGTTGTCTTACGTGTTTACTTCTTGAACAGATGCTCTGGAGGAATAAATGGCTGACAGGTGTAAATTAAAAGTGGGTAGGTGAGTAGGGGTGGAGAGTGAGCAGGCAGATGGCGTACAGGTAAGTACTTTGTTTTGCAGGTACAAAGAGTGACTGACTGGTCCAGGCAAGAGTGGCTGGTGGTGACAGCAAAACTGCTTGTGAAAGCAGGAATTGGGGTGATCAAGTTTACAGGACACATTCTAAATGAACAACTCCATATTGGCATTAACAGTCTGGTTTAGAGATGCAGTAGTATCCATCCTTTAAATACCAAGAGCCTGATGAGATAACTTTGAGCTGGTGCAAGAAGAACAACATGGGTGGAAGAGACTCCGCCCACAGGTGGACCATTAAACCAGACCAGACTGAAACTTCACCTGAATCTTAAACATTGCTAGGTACCGTATAGAGAACCTCAAACAACTCCTGAATTTGAACAGCTCATCTTTCATAGAAGAGAGAGTTACTGTTAGTTACTGTGCCAATTTTTTAACCTTTGTTTTGAAAGGAGCTAGTGAAGTCACATGGAAATGGAAAAAAATGCATTCCCTGACCAGTTGACCAGTGGTTGCTAGGTGAAATAGGTCAAAACCAAAACCTCTTTATGCTTATTTTAGTTGCTAAGAGGTTGCTAAAGTTACGTGTAGTTTGGATGGAAGATAGCCAACACTTGCTAAGTACTTGTTGACTGGGAGTAAAAGTGTGACATAAAAATGGATGCCCTTGCCTTTGAAGTAAAAGTTGTGCCTTAATGCTGTAACCAATACATTTCAAAAGGTGCAAGTTTTAATTTGCAGGTAAACGTCTCTTTTTCCAGTTTGCATCTCGTTTTTTCAGGTGTCACCAGCCTTTGGTGGTAGTTGGCATGTGTATGCAGATAAGTCAGCATATTCCTTGCAAACTACAAGCGATCACAGCAATCTGCAGCACCCTCTTTCAACCAATTACACTGGGTGACAGCGAGCAACTACTCAACTGTCAGTAAGACACATTTTTCCTTTTTCCTTTGTGACTTGAAATTACCAGGGGCTCCGCGACCAATCTCTAGGCCTGTATGAGTTGAGACATCCAATCAGCCTGCATCTTGGGGGCTTTTTCCCTAGAGATTTTCCAGGCTTATAGGCAGGAGACTTTGGGAAATATCAAGAAAATATGAGTGAAATAGGAACACCTCTGGAATCTCATGGGAAGGTCTTTGATTTCATATCTTAAAGACATGATAGTGTCACATAACCTCAGTAGAGTACATTACTCTCAGTCTGCAGGCTTACTTTTGGTTCCTGGAGTTTCCAAAAGCAGAATCAAAGGCGGAAACTTCAGCTATCAGGCTTCTCTCCTGTGTAGCCAGCTCCCATGTTGGATTCTGGAAGCAGACACAATGTGTACTTATAAAATTAGGCTTAAAACTTTCCTTTTTGATAAAGCTTATAGGTAAGAGAGAATTGGATGACCCTAAGCAGACTGCAAAAACTCAGGCTGCTGAGGGACTTTCCATGAAAGAAAGTTCTTTGTTCCCACTGTTGCCAATTGACGAATCACAGGGGATTGTGTGTTTGTTGAGTATGCTCTCTAATATTGTAGGGTTTTTACCTTACAATAACGTGTCTTAAGATGAATGTGGTTGTGACTCGGTGCTATATAAATGAACTGAATAAAATGTAGCTGGTGAAAGGAAGACCTAGAATTTGTTTCTTAGTCCAGTGCCAATGCTACACAACTCTGGATAAGGGTAATTTGTCCAGAAGGTAGATGTAATACAAAGCATGGAAAGATAGCAGAAAAAGAAAAGAAAAGTAAGAAAGAAGCCAAATTCTTCTGATAAATTGTGCAAAAAAGATATAGCTGTTATCAAGTGCTGGGAGTAGCAATTTCCACACGCCACCTTTTAGAGTAGTTTCATCTGGGAAGATGAAATTATGTGACTTAATAAGATCGGTCTGAGCAATAAGGTAGTAATGCCCCTGTAATCCTTCTTAGTACAACACACAATAACTAGGTATCTAATCAGGGTATCTGTTTATATGTTCTCCTCCATTACTAGTCATCTGAGTGCACTATTTAAGGAGACTGGCGTGCTAGATGAAATATGATAAGCACTTAAAGCAAGAATTTGCATAAAAAACATGTAAATATGTGAGAAATATATGAGAGAAAGCGGGTGTATCAGAGTAGAATGAATGCATATGCAGAGAACATACTTTGCCTTCTCAACTAGTAAATCAAACTGACATATTGATAGAAAACGCTCCATCTGTTTTACCATTCACTGGAATATTTTGACATCATCTGTGCTTCATACTTTTTCTTGTAGCTCACTGTGAAACTAGTCTTTTCCTGTAAATTCAGTTAAACCTTTAAAAAATGTAACCTGCAGGCTCAAGCAAGCTTTCTGATGGAGACATTCGGAGACTTACATTTGTTTCAAGGCAGGCACACATAATTTTACAACATGATTTATTGTCCACACAGACAACATTGCCCTGGGACATTTTAGATAACTGCACTGCATTAACAAAAAGAGGAAAAAAAATGGCTTGGTTTTAAGTAGCTGCTTGTGTACTTGTCAGATTGTATTCAGGGATCACAAGCAAAGGAGGGGGAGTTAAATTTAGTGACATGTATTATGATAGATGAGCACAACTACTTTATGGTTTTTTATTAATTAAATTATAAGGTTTTTATGAAGTGCCTTCAAAAAGTTCGATGTCTTTTCCCATAAAGGCCAAAAAGAGCTGCCTTCATTCAAGGCTGTCTTCTGGTGAAATATATATATCCTATCTATCCTATACTATATTTGATGACCAACATAAACTTGGTGTGTGCCATTTGCTCTCATAAAATAACATGGGTACTAAATATTGGTTCTGTAAAATGGTTACATTATTGTAATCAATCTTTAAACCAGTGCACAGACTTTCCAGAAGAACCTTATACATTTCATAATGGGCAATAGCTTTCTGCCTTTTTTATTAATCCTTCTACCACCATGCAAGGAATCAGTTGAATTCATTGTCTGCACAATGTTTCAGGGGATTCAGAATTTATTGGTTCTGTCAACTGTGATAATTGCAATTTGCAATTTAGCAAAAATGAGCAAAAATGCATACTCTGAGGGGAATATGTTAATATATTGTTTGTTGCTCAACACAGGGCAGGTCATTTATTTTTATCAGCCGCCTTAGCCGAATGCATTTACACTCTGCATTAGGATGTATCAATATTTGAAGGGACTATTATTACCCATTTTAATCAGCAGCATTTCTGATGAGTCAGCAGCAACTGTCACTCACACAGACATGTCTAAATGGCTGAAAAGAAGTTTGATGGAAGAGCATATGGCTTTCCTGCTGCTGGATCTGGCTTATTTGCTCAGCACCCGATGATACATTATGTTTCCGGGGTTAGTCATCAGTCCTCACATTGCCTCACAAAGCTCTGTTGACCAAATGATATAACAAGTTTAGGAAACAACACAGACAAAGAAGTCATGTTTTTTGTGAATTGTGCAGATGTTAGTAAAAGTTGTTGTGCTCAGTTGAATAGTTCAGTATCAGAAAACTCTACCCATCATGTACTGTTAATATTTCTATGTGGTACAAACCGAGAACCCGCTCTTGCTATCAATATGTTTATGCTCTTAAAGCTTGTTGTATTTCAAATCTTTTTTTAATGTTTGGCCAGCCAAGCTCAAATGCAGTCAAGGTTCACCATAAGAGCTGACAGAGCAGGCAGCAGCCATTTTTTTGGAGTTGTATACTATAGGAAATCAATCAGATACAGAGAAGCCAAATAACATGTGGACTTATAGCGTAGGTAAGAAAAGATTGGATATTTCTCTGACTGTGCAAAAGTGCGTGTGTTTCATGAAGCCTATATGCTTGGTATTTTCAAAATCTGAAAATCACTCACAATAGAACAAGGTAGAAGGAAGAAAAATCTTGTGTTGGCTGCAGCCGTAATTATAATCAGAGACGATCGCGGAGTGACACTTTGTGTCCTTGTGCTGCATGGTGTTTGTCTTCACATTCAAAAAAGACAATCAGTGCACAAAACAACTTGATTTTCTATGTGACAGGCAGACGTTTTTAAAGTAATTAGCCTTAACCTACTTTAATGCAACAACCTTTTTTTTCCTCTGCTACGTCTGTGATGCAATTGACTATTTATAGTTAAAATAGATTAGATAGATGGTTCAAGGCAGTGGCAGTTTAAATTATCCCAGAAAATATAAAATGCATTTTTTATATTGTTATGATGAATATACTGTGGAGTGCTTTAAATACAGTGTGTGTCTTCTTTCTTCGTAAACATAGCACAGCTACCTTTCCAGGTTGAAATGTGCATTTTTCCCTTTTTTTTAATCCAAAGATAAGAATAGAAAATATCCAGTAAACAAGTAGTAACAATTTAGTCGGTTTACTGGCGTGTTTTACGTTTAAAAGTTAATATAGTTGTTGGTTTTAGTTTAGTGAGTTCAACTGGGACTAGATGTGTAACTCCTAACAGGCGCATGAAAAAGTAGTGATATCTTCTTCTGCAGCGTGTTGTTTACGTCTCCAAGGGGCTAATTACAATAGTGGAAGTGTGAGGCTGTCAATTGAAGCCAGGATCTCACCACTATGCTCAAGTCTTGATATCCCCATAAAAGAAAGAGTCCACACTGAAAGGCCGTGTAACTGAGATCTAATGAATCATAGTTTTCATTTGCTCAGTGTTGAATGTACACTCTCATCGAAACTGTCAGCCATTCCACTTGATATTTTTCTGTTTTATCCCATCAAAGGGATTTATTCTAAACTTTTATTTGTATGATCTTTAGCACTGAATGATATACCTTCTTTGCAGTCAAAGAAGGGATAATGGTGTTATGTTGATATGAATATGCAGACAGGTAGATATTAATGTGTGAAAAAAAAAATCAGTATTCTCTGTCAGCCTGCACAAGGCCAGATGCTGTCAGAGTAGACAGTGCATCATAATCTTGTTCCATCTGGCATATGGTAGATACAATCTCTAAAAATGTTTCACTTGAGGGATGTACTCTCGTAGGGCTTGGCATACCCCCTGCTGTCAACATTTGAGCTATTGCGCTGACTTACTCCAAATATTCCATTTTGGCTGAATGTCTCAAAATGTCACCCCTGACTTCTGTACAAAGAAAGCGATCCCCACCAATCAGGTGGCTCAGGTTGAGGAGATAAATGACATTCTTTAGGAGAGAAAGTGCAATCTAATTTCTACAGCGTTCCTAAGTTGCTCATCCCTGATAGCCTTGCACATAGCTCTATTGCCTCTGCCCCTTTGGGAAAGCAGACCATTTTTCTTTTTGGCTACGGAGAAGGAACTGAGCAGGAGCCAGCAGAAGCCAGATTGGCAATATTTATCTTGGTCTGAAGAGGGACTGAAAACAAACATTCAGGGTAATTTTAACCTGGAATGTATGCTCGGGAGGGGAATGAGTACTGTGCCAATATCAAAGTAAAATAACAATTTCCATTGGTTTGCGTAGCTTTTTTACTGTGATTAAAAACATGTAGGAATGAAGAGATGACAAAAAAAACTATACAATTTATTTGTAACATATTAGCTTAGCTACATTGCAGTGAAAAAGGCTCTATGCGGCTGCAATAGATCACATAAGAGTGTTTCCTCTCATTGCCACACTATCCGTACACACACATGCACAACTTTAGAACAAAGGCCTGTTGGGAAATGTTTTTGTTCACCATTCCCCACAGACTTGCAATCAATAAAAAAGCTCAGAGCCTGTTAACCTCCCCGAACTATTTAACACCAGCTGGCCCCTATTACTCAGACCAGCCGATGATGTTTGTCACTTAATGCGATTAGTACAGTTTCCTATTAAGCCTATCAGAGAGCTCTGCCTGTTACTCTAGGGGTCAGTATTCGGCAGCTACCTTGCACTTAGCCTTCGTTTGAATAGCTAAAGAGTTAAACATTAATTGTCTCTTTTTCTCTCTTTATTGGTGTTTTTCCATTTTTTTCTCTTCTTTACCTTTCTATATTCTTTGTCGCGTCAGTCCTTATAGTATTTTTGAATTATGTATCTGATAGGAAAAGCTGTATGATTTTCCTGAGAGCAAAATTTTAGTAGATAAGGAAGAGTATTTTGAGCATTAAAACCAAAACAATGATACAAAATAGCCTAAAGGACTGCGTAGAGTTTGGTGGTGATTCTCTGCGATGCTCCTTACTAAGAATTCCTTTCACATAACACATAGTTGTTACATCGGTGGTTATGTTAGGATACATCTTGATTTAGTGCAGCTGTGAAAGGTTTTGCACTAAAATGTCATGCTGTGGGGTTCAGCATACAGTAAAAATTCTCCCTTATCTGGAAAAGGAATAGTTGCTCAGAATAGCTCTGAATCCTGAGTGACATGGGTAAAATCAGCCAAGGCAGAGAGATCAGCTCGCACCTGCAGGGATTACAGCAAGCCTACCACTGTACACATCTTTGCCTCTGACTTCACACATTTAAAAGAGCTGTTCGAATGTCAGCATCATTTTGGAGTGATGATAGAAGTGATTATTTCTGTCTATTTATTTATTTTTTAAAATTATACTTTAGATGTTTACATGCGCACAGTTGTTATGCTTCAAACCTAACTGTAATTTACTGATTTGATCGTGCGAAAACACCAAGGTATCGATGACTTCCTCAGCTTCATCAGCCAGCTGTAGAGGCAGGTCCGCTCAAATGCCACCTTTGGCTGATTTCCTGTAGGCAGAAGACAGAAGGTCAATGGATTGATCCGAGATGAAGCGGACAATTCAGTTGGCTGGCAACTCAAACAAAGAGGCCGATCCTGTCTTTCTTCTCTGCCTTTTCATTGGAATCGTATTTCTTTGGTAAAATTTTGTTCAAGCGTGTCCGTGCGTTTTCTGTGTCGGGAGTCGGGGGTGTGTAAGGGTGGTTTGGGTTTCAGAAAGATGAAAAGAGCGATTATCAATTGATACCCTGTGTAGTGTGCATCTTGCTTGTGGCACTGCTGGTGCCATGAAATGCTCCCTTTGTGGATTTCCGATGAATTGTTAAACATAGGGGAGGTATCATCAGAAAAGCAATAATTTATAAAATGAGCATGATTCAGTACAAATGGTTATACACACTTCATAATTTCCACTTTTGTAAGGCTTGGGCCATTTGCAGGCTGACATGTACTGAATAAATATTTGACATTTTAAGTAGTTTTAAATTTCATTGATGTTATTAACTCAAACAGGCCGTTTTAATTCTGGTAATTGACTTGAGACATATGACATTTTATTATGGAGTGTCACCCATCATACACAGAACATATTTTTCTAGTTTAGCCAGAGTGTTTTCTGGTAGTTAGATTTTTTTTTTTTAATCTGGAAATGCACCGTATAAGCGATCCACTTTTTCTTGTTACCACATTACAGATAATCTTAATTTTCTTTTTACCTTCCAACCTTTGGAACCAAAACACTATTAAGTACTTTCAGGCTTCCCATTCTTCTCTTCCTGCTCAGTAGAGCCCATAGGCCAAGATGTATGCTTGTCACATTACTCTGAAAAAACGCATTGATATTCTGCCCACAAAGTGTTCTTTGTAGTGTTTTCCACTGAATATGGACTACACTCCTTTTACGTAGTCTGTTTTAACCAGAAAAAGACAGGCAACGGTTGCTTGAAGTGAAACATCTCTTCTAGTAGATATATTCTAGGTGCTAGGGTGCAAGAGCAGACCTGAATGTCAATGTCATAGCTAATGCAAGAGAACAAATTGTTGTTTTCTTGCAGGGGAAATACCAGGGTGTGCTCAAGTCTACAAAAATCAAAATCCGATGCCACTCTGCCCGCAAACTTTTTTTTTTTTTTTTTCCATTAGCCATGTGTCTTGCCAGTGTGAAGTGAAGAAGACAACAATTTCTCTGCCCAGGAAAAGACATGGATGTTCACAGCATGCACTGTTGTTGTTCAGGACAAGAAGGGGAAATGAGAAAAATAATTTGATAGTGACCCATTGTTGCAGTACACTCATTCTAATTGGCTGCGTTGTTGTGCCTGCAATTGCTTGAAATGAGTTTCCTTCAGAGAGTTTTGGATGTATTTGGGATTATACTGTCAAGCAAAGGCATAAACATCTTATAAGAGATTCATTTATGATGTCATGCCACATATTCTAGAAATTTTTTAGCATGAAAGTGAACTAGAGCAAAGAGGTCTCATATACAGTGGCTTGCGAAAGTATTCGGCCCCCTTGAACTTTCCCACATTTTGTCACATTACAGCCACAAACATGAATCAATTTTATTGGAATTCCACGTGAAAGACCAATACAAAGTGGTGTACACGTGAGAAGTGGAACGAAAATCATACATGATTCCAAACATTTTTTACAAATAAATAACTGAAAAGTGGGGCATGCGTAATTATTCAGCCCCCTTTGGTCTGAGTGCAGTCAGTTGCCCATAGACATTGCCTGATGAGTGCTAATGACTAAATAGACTAAATAGAGTGCACCTGTGTGTAATCTAATGTCAGTACAAATACAGCTGCTCTGTGACGGCCTCAGAGGTTGTCT
>VUQG01025266.1:5125-26115 GCA_015106755.1 Etia nguti | reverse complement strand
TTCCATATGGGCTGTGGCTCGTCATCCATTGCAATGGAAGATCATTCCTCTTCTACGGATTTCCACAAAGTCTGTAATCCAAAGTTCTCCGTGGAGTCTCAGCTCCTTTCTCCAACTCAAAAAACCTGACCTAAGAATGAGGTCAGAATTATTTCAATTGAACATTGTCCACACTTAACAACCATCCATAAACATTTCTCCTTAAGGAATAAAGTATGAACAACATCTGTTTCAAATTCAAGTTCTATTTCTAATTTTGTACAACTAATCAAATTCAAAATGTTTTCATTACATGGCAACGTAGCTATCACCAATCATGAAACTAAGATTAATAAAGTCCATAGATCTAGTCCACGCTGCTCCTTTAAAGCAGCAGAATCAATATAGTCTCTTCTCATTGTCAAGTAACAACAGTGGTAAATAAGAACAACACAAGAAAGCATTTCAGTACAACAGATAGACATACTGTTTTTCCTTAACCTAACAACAGCTAATAAGTTCTCAACTAACACTTAACAACGGGAGTGTGAGTTTAGCTAGTACCCGCTAGCTACTTGCACAGTACCGTCACCATTAGCATTTGTTTTCGAAGCGAACAACATTAACATTTTGGTTACTCACCAGTGCAAAGCACTTCGTATTCATAAAACTACCTTCAACTATCCAAATCTGGCGGCTAATTAAGCAGACACCAACAGCTTCGCTGGTTCAACAGCAACCACGTTTTCCCACAGGTACAGCTATGGTGCGTGTGGTCCAAGCAGCCTTAGCAGCGCAACCAAACATGAAAATACAAGGGAGGACAAACAATCCCATTGGACGAACCGACATTTGCATCCAGGTCAAAAAATAACCTTTGAGAAACAAAAATAAATAAATAACAAAAATAATACAATTCCATACAAAATACTTTTTTTGTTTAGAGTCTCTCTCTAATTGTGAGTGGGGGTTTTTTCTTTTACTGAACAGAATAACCGCTTTTATAATAATTACAATAAGCAGTCTCTAATTAAATCTGTTTGCTACTGGGCTACACATGTGTGGGGCATTGAGTCATAGGCCTTCTTGTAGTCAATCCAGGGAGTGCACAGGTTGGTCAGCCTGGTCTTGCAGTCTTGGTTGACTGCTCGGTCTACCAGTAGCTGGTGTTTTGCGCCTCTGGTATTCTATCTATCTATCTATCTATCTATCTATCTATCTATCTATCTAGATAGATAGATAGATAGATAGATTGATAGATATATAAAGTCAAAGTGTGACATTCAGTAACATTTAGTTGAACTTGGTACTTTACTAATGGTTTTGTCAAAAGTTGTGGCCAATGGCAGGAGAGTGTAATATGTTTAAGCTGTGCTGCCATTGCTCTTTTTTGTTAGAGACCCATTGTGAAGGTCTTTAAAGAATTAAAGGCAATGTTCAACTGTGGACCTGTTAGAATTTAGTCATGCAATAATGTGTGCATGTGTGGATAAGGATACTTCTCATGTATCCTTATGTAGACTTTCAGACAGAAAAATAAATGGTTATAATAATAACCAAAACTTTTACTGTAATTATAATGTCTATTTGTCAGGACTAATTGTGCAGTCCTAATGTAATGTGTAACTTTATGTTTTTACTATATGGATCTGTACAATCACTGATCTCTGTTATCTGCAATTGCATATCATCTCTGTGCATTTTTGTAATGTTTGTCAGGATTATTATGTTTTATACATATATAATCGCTTTCTGTCTATCTCTGTCTCTCCCTCTCTCTCTCACACACACACACACACACACACACACCTTTGTGGGTTCCACATGCACTTTTAAATGATTAAGTTTCACACAATGAGCAAAGAAGGGATTTCAATCTCTGTATGCTTCACGATGGAGACTGTGAGACATAAAGTAAGACAGACATGAATAAGCTGGGTAAGATAAAAGCATCGTTTTTATGTTTTTCAGTCTGTTTGACAGCTGAAATATGTGATGAACACCATCATTATTTCTGTTCTCAGGTAAAGAATTAGATTAGGTAATGGAACAAAGAAAATACAAAGCAAGGTGTTTATTATATTCCCTATAAGGACCAAAGCTGTTGCATAGACCAATAAAAGAAAGAGAGATTCAGAGGGGAATGTGGGGACTTGAAAGTAAGATAATGAACTGGTAAATAACAACAGAATGGAGAATCCAAATTAAAGTTTCATGAGGGGAGATTTATCTGCACTGAATTACTGGATGGTAGGGATTGAGAATTTTGTAAGATTTTGCTGTTGTACAATTAAACAGTATGACTCTCCACTGGGATAAGTAATGTGAAAATTTTGTTCCGTTGTGATAACCTAGAAAGTTAAAAGTTATAAATAAGTTTGTGACTGTTTTATCTCACATTGTGTTACTTCTGATTCATCTTTTTTCATACACAACAATTTCCCCATGCACATGCAGTGATCTCTTGTTCGCTCTGTACATGTCACCTAATTTATGATAAAGGACAGATTGCCATTTGTCTGAAAGCTTTTTATGTCTGTACAGACCTTGTTATAGTACCACACCATCTATTATCTATAGAGGTCTGTGTCCATGTACTTGTGTGTGTGTGTGCGTGTAGAAGAGCGTGAGAGAGAGAGAAATCCCGGACTCATGCTATAAGAGGGCCTCTGTTCAGGAGGTGTTATTTATGCATTGACCACTCTGTGAAACCACACTCTCTATGCCTGATTCATTATCCTAAGAGAGACACAGAAGAGGTGAGGAGAGAGAAGGAGAAGCCCAAAGGCAGCCTTCTCCTCTCCTTCCTGTGCTCTTCTTTTTTCCCCTCTCTCCCCTCATTCTCTGCATCACACAGATCTCCCCCAAGCAGCTGATGTGAGTATGTGGTGCTAGCACATCAGGCTTTTATTGTGATTGAGTCAGCTGCTTACTAGGAATGAAGCAGGGCTTGTTGTCTTTGTCTTGCAGACAGACAGATAGCTCACTCCTCAAGTGCTTTAACTCCATTGAGGAAAGTACTGTACATATGATTATAGTTCAGTAAGATGCAGACTTGCTGTACATGTATAGCAGCATTGGTGGTACTGGTGGTATTAGCTGGAGCTAAGATCTTAGGAGCAGTGGTAGCAGTAAGAGACATGCATACAATTATTAGTAGTAGTATTGATAGTATTACCATGAGATGTAATAGAAATGTAATTTTCTCTCCCCCTCCTGATGTTAAGGCTTAACATAATTATAATATAATTACAGTAATAATACTACCACCCACACCACACACACCACACACACACAGACAAATTCACATTCTGCTCACTCATCCCTGTTCCCAGCTCAGGGCCATCTGTCCAGGGTTAGGAGTGGTGTTAAACGCCAAGATGTCCTTGCTGTGTGTCCAATCACTTCTCTCTATCACTGACTCCCCTACAACTCCTTATTTCCCTCTTCCTCTGTGCATTTCTCTTTGTTTCTCTTCTAGCAATCCAAATAATTTACATTGTTGCCTTTTTTCTCTCCCTCTCCAACCTGCCCCTATTCCTCCATGCATCTCTAACCTCTCTCCACTTCTTTGGCTGTGGGGAGAGAGAGGTAGAGAGAAAAGAGGAAACGTGATTGAACATTTACAACTATCCTGAAAATCTCATTGCAGAGGTCCCATCACTGTGACAGCTTTTATTGCCTTCCACCAGGAACCTTCAGACAGGAGGGCTAACTTTATCTCTTTGGACAGACGCACATACACACCCATGAATACATATCCATGGGAATAACCTTCTGTGAACGTATACAATACACTTGCATAGTCATACATATATTATAAAAAATGTGTGCACACTGGTATGAGTGCACAGCTTCTCTCGAATATGCATGCAAGCTTGCAAAGGTTTGTCATAAATTGGATTTTGTCAGTATGACAGCGATATGGTAAGAGAGAGACAGTGAAAGGTAGGACCTAGTTAGGTAAAGTGTTGTGTCAGAGTCTTAACAGTGACCCCAAAGTGGATAGGTAGGAAAGAGGAAATAATAAAAGTAATATTAATTAAATTGTATTCCATTTGTATAATGGGATAAAAAGGCAGGAAAAGCTAAATTAAAACATTATGACAACCAGAAAGGATCAAGAGGAAAACTCTCTGTATCCTCTTAGTATGCTTGTACATGATTACCTGATTGTACAATATTTGTGTGTGTTCACTTCAATGAATCACACCTGGATAAGCAGTAGAAAATGGATAGATGCTCACCTGAGTGGCAGGGCTGTGGTTTATGATCCTTAGCCATCAGATAGCACTAAAGGAGAAATCCATTGAGGTTGTACATCTGTCTGGAAATGAGTTCTCTGTAGCTGTTAGAGTAAGATGAAGATGGACTTAAAGTGCTTTACATACACTAGCCTTTTGCTCCAACCAACATGATCAAGGATACAGTTTAATCTTAAGATGAAATACAGCAGCACTCTAACAGCTCTGCAATCAGCATCCTGCATCTAGTCCAGCGCTAGTAAAGGAAAAATAAATGGTACCATCATATGTAAGGCAGTGCATGAAGCAGTAGAGTAGAAATGCACAGTATCAACAGTAAGACCCTAGTTCTTATAGTTGTTCTGTATTAAATTTCATTAGGTCACTATATTAGCACACTGACAATTTTAAAAACTCTTCAAAATCATGTTAATATTATAAAGGTTCAAACTAGTAGCATTCATTAGGTTGGCTGAGTTCAAAGTTTTAGAAACTTACTTTTATTAAAAGGAAGTTTTTTCCACTGACCACTAAAAACAATGTATCTATCCTGGAATCGTGATTCTGGATCACTGCCACTACTTTCATAGGACAAAAGCTAGTGATTATTCCTCACGACAGTAGCACTTCCAATTGTGCAACCACTTGATAAGTTACTTGGATGTGAGTGGACCCGCTGACCTGGTCGGTACAGCCCTAGAATTCATGGTGGGTATTGGATAGTTGGAATTGAATTAGCTTCAATTTTAATCTTTGCAGTATCAGTATAGTTGTGATAGCTATGTGCAAAAGAAAACAGAGGGCTTTTCAGAAAGCATTTGCAGCAGGAAAAGCTATTATTAGACTGAAGATGCAGACCAACAGCAGACAAAGACGGATATCTGTATGACAATTTTTAAAATCATACTATGATTACTCATGTTGGTCATGAGCAACCTCCACCGTGAGCTACAAAAATGTATGAGTGCATGTATTTATTATGAGTTCAGGATGTTACAAATGTCTGCTTTTTTCATAACCATAGAGTACATATCTTGTACTTCAACTGAGGTGCAAAGCACAAGAGAGCCTTGGCCTATTAATATGACCAGCAGAAGGTAATATTAGATCTGCACAGAAGCCAAAATCATTCTGTGATTACGGTTCACCCTGAGGACTGCCAGGTACTTCTCAGCTTGATGCAGATTGCATTACTTAAAACACAGCCTCTGGCCTCTCTTCATTGTACAGTACTTGACATAAAAACCATTCCCCTGTTCTGCACACCTTGCTGTGCAGAATAGTCTAGTGATTGCTGCTTAGCATGCACTGTCACACAATCAAAGTAAAAAGTTTGATATAAGCATTACTTACATGTTATTATACCATCAAACTATGTGACTGAAGCATTAATTGTCAGAATAAAACCTTAGCTAATAAGTTATCAGAAATCATGTTCATGCCACTACGCGATTCTCTATGGACACAATTTTCTTATTTCTTCCTTACATTCATACATTGCTTACAATATAAGCAGACACTATTGTATTTTGAACTACCTTATATATGATTTTGGAAGACAATGAAAAGGAATGTCCTTTCAAAAGTTGCAAGAAATCATAAGCACATTTTTAATATGGCTTAAAAGCCCTGCTATGAACATATTATTTGTATATTCAACCACCTTTCTACCTCCTCAATCTGTTATTGCTACATTATTATTTTTCTTTTTTCTGGTGATTTCTTTTCTTTTCTCTCTCCACCTGTTTTGTAACCTTTTAACTCTCTTAACTTTAGCTTTCTCCTTTTTTCGTCTGCTTTATTACTGCTTCTTGTCCAGTACAATTCATCATTTTTTAAATGGTGGACATTTAAAAAATCCCTCTTCCCTCCGGTCTTGATCCTTTCTTCCCCTTTCTTGCAATCAGCCAGAAATGGCAAATTGAAGCTTATGCACTTCTTTACCATTGCCATTTTCTTTTTTCTTCATCTCTTAGAAAAAAAGGCTTTGAATTCAGACCTATACAGTTGCTGAGGCTTGTGAGTTTGGAGTTTGCATGCTTTTCATAGATTTTTTTTTTGTCTCTAGGTGCATTAATTAGCCCTGAACTGGTAACCTGTTTAAGATGTACCTAGCCTCTCATACAATGTGAACTGGGATAAGTCTGAGTCCTGCTACTTAGATAACCATTTAAGATAATGGCATGAGTGAATGAGCTGGGCGCTCAGTATTGTTCATATACCCTATGTCAGAGTTTTTTGACAAAAGCCTATAAGTTATGCATATCTGTAAATCTGCTAAAAACTAATGTCTCCCAATCAATTAATTTCATCACTTTGCTCTTACAAGATGCAGTGCACCAAACGCATAAACCTAAAAAGGATGGGGGTATATGTGCACACATGTGTAAAGTATGCGTGAGCATGTGTGCACATCCATATTCCCATATCTGCACATCCATGTGGAGAAAAACGTGCAAACTCCCACCGTGAGACATATGTGCGAGACATGCATGAACCTTTGGACAGATTGGGGTTTTGTTCTGTCATTCTTCTCCAGAGATTCATTTTCCCTCCATCCACTCATTGTGGAGAGAAGGGTTACTCCCTGCCGTTCTCTCTGAGGTAAAGGTAATTAGGTTTGGCATGAGATCTAGAGTCCTTTGGTCTACCTTTTTCCCTGTTCTTTCTCAATGCTCCCTTCATGTCCCCTGGCCCCAACTGTCTTTTCAAGTCCAAAAATATATCCTCACCATCATGTTACCTCAGACTACTTCTGGTATTTTCCTTTACTTTGTCCTTCTCAAGTCTTTCTCTGCCCCTTTTTTTTTCTGCAATGCGTCATAAATTAATAATCTTATCCAATCTATACACAAATAATATAAGATTTAATGGTAAAATTTCTCTTAATGTCTTTTGTTTGTTTGCCAAGAAAAAGAACAATCTAATTGTTTGTGTCCTTATACTATGCTGTCTATTTATTTGTCCCTGTTTGTGTGTGAGGTGAGACAGGCGAATAAAAAGTTATAATTTTCCTAAAAAAACAAGATTATTGTAAACTGTATCGCAACATCCGCTGGCATAAAGAGCCATGCAGTTCAGTTATTTACTAAAAATCTTGTCCAGTTTCACAATTGCCAGTGTTATTACAGTGAACAGGCAATAAGTTTTAAAAATTACATCTTTAGGTATCAAATCCTTTAATCCTTTGATTAGTAGCAGAACAGTGACCGTGAATGAGAACTGCATGGAGGGCTATCCACAATAAACTTAGCCTTCATTCGTAGACTTAATTCTTAGCTTTTTGAAACTTTAATTAATGCTTGATTATATTGTTTAACAAAATTAAAGGTCATAGTGTATCCAGCTTTGTGTTAATTGCCACATTGTAGAGTCAAATGGCTCTTTCCCCAAATGTATCTGTTGGGCCTAAATCCGAATGCCCTGAGAAACGCCCATCCATCCCATCCTTTTCCCTGCGTTCTCCTCTGTAGCCCACTGTAAAGGATTTTGTGTCAATTAAGGATCAAAGTTGTAAGTGTTCCACAGCAGGCCAAAGCAGTGTCTGAATCACTGCCCAAAACCGGGTCCACTGGAGCGTAAAATGGATGCCAGACACACTGTTCAGAAAACAGACCATCAGCTGGATATCTGGACGATGAAAAGTCCTGATCTTCAGCCAGCTCAACTCTACTATTCACGTCAGACTAATGGGGCTCTGCATTTACTAAAGGCGATTTTAGAGTGGAGACTTCTAGCTGATGGTTATTAGCTAACACCAGTATTCACTTGATAAGTGTATTAATACATCTAAGGTAGAGGCATAGGAGGGGTCTAAAGTGTGGGCTTAGTATGTCGGCACTACTCATCTGCAGTTTACTTTTTTTTTAAGCTATGGATATTGATGTGTATGATGTATATAGCCCAAGTATAGTGACATAATGTTGTGATCTTGTCTTGTATCCATGCAGCTTTTTTCTCAGTATTTTAATCATCCTCCAGATAGCTCTTTAACTAGGTAAGAATGGCATCCATTGGCTCAAGGTGTAAATATCCGTGTATTCTGCTGTAAGGTAGCACTTGTACAGTTGATTGGTTGGAACAGGAATTTCTCAAGTGTCCACCTGAGGTTGGCTTCAACAGTGAGACAGTCCTCACAGAGTCCAATGTTAAAATTGGTCATTATAGCAACAAGGCATGACCCTGAACTGTGTTTTTGGGTCGAATACAGAAACATCAACATCACGGATCTCTAAATATTATAGTTTGACTCTCTTTGTTGAAGTATTAAGCAGATTAAAATGCCTTGACTTAAATGCAGATATTTCTTGAACTCTTTGAAAGTGAAAAGAAAGTAGATGTTGAAAAACAGTGCAGTGCAGCAGGTTGAGGAAGTAAATTTCACGTAAAGTTTTTGATTCTTATTTATGATTCCAGTGATCCAGTCAGGGTCCGTAATGAGAAAACCAAGGAACACGTAAACTAGTGGCATCACACTGACAATAGTGATGTTACACTTACACTAGGTTATTATGATACCACTTGAGATTTTAAACAGTCTTTAATAAATAAATACAATAAATAAATCTAGAGATAGATATCACAGAGGCAGGAAGAGGATAGGGTTTAAAAGTGAACCCAACCAGTGAACATTATCCACTCAGCTAGAGAAGAGCAGTTCACCTTTATTTCCTAATACCCTCAAACCTCCCAGAAGTAATGAGGTACTTTGAAGAGTGCAAAATGAAATGAATGCAGCATTGAGCATGGTGTAATTCGATGCATGAGATCTGTTAGCCTCCTCTCCGTGTGTGATATGTGTTTGGGTGTGAAAGTGAGGAGTCTGATTTGACTCCTGATAAATCTTCCTCTGCTGTGGCATCAGAATGTATTACTGAGCCAACAGCCAGGGCAAAATCCATTTTTATCTGAGTGCAATTGATGTCACTCCAACCTCTCATAAAAGTGCCTGTGCCAAGGCACCAGATGTGAGGTTTTTCCTCTTTGTGTTTGCATGTAAGAGTCTGCGTGTTTGAGTGCAATTGTGTATGTGTCAGTGTGTGTGTTTGAGGCGAAAGGTGAATCGATTTCCACAAGATGGTTTCGGAGAGGAATAGGTCTCACAACTGCCCAGAGCTGTCTGTAGAGAAATAACCCTGTTATACTGGATAGTGTCACACATATACACACAAACACATACACACACAGACACACACACTGAACCTGTTTTGACAGTGGTTTTTGGCACAGCTTAACCTTAATCTCATGACTGCACAGTTTTGACAAGATGGTTTGTTCTTGCTAGAAGGCTTCACACACCCCTCCCTGCAGGCAGGACGAGTGGTCTGATCTGATGGTAGCATCACAGAGTGCTCTGGCCCTGGACAGCCCGTCCCCCATTATCTCGTGCACTACCACTTACTAATGGCAAATGAAGGCCATTTATCAGCCCAACTATCTTCATACTCCAAACTTTGTGCAACAGTTGGCAGGAGAAAGATGAATTTTTAATACTTCCTACCTACCTTTTTTCTGGCTTTCTCCATCTGTTGCATGATTTTTCTGCTTCCATGCAACAACACTGGTTTTATAGTGTTGTCTTATGGCTTTGTACAGCCATCTCATACTTGTTTGCACTTGTCTTATAAAATTTAAATTTTTGCTTTTTATGACTTTTTGATTTCTCTCTCTCTTTTACAGTTTGATTAAAATATATGGTGTCCAATAGGTAGGTCAGGTAGGTCTATACTTTATAGTACTTTTGTTTGTGATGGGTGATAATTACAGATTTATTAGGTCCAGCTTATGAGGAGGTTATGGCAATCGCCAAAATGTAGAAATTACATCACTTTACGGTTTTAGTAGCTTGACAACAGTATGTGCAGGATAAGGATAAATGCTGTAATACAATACCAGGAAAGGAAAGGAAAATTGTGCCTGCTAAACTAATTTTCTTACTTGATCCATTTGATATATATTAGCTGTTCTGCATTGGTTGTTGATGGATGTTATAACAATCATGTATGCATCTTTACCTTCTCTACTTTATAGTTCACAATTTTCAGTTCAATTAATTATTGGTATAGCGCCAAATCACAACAACAGTTGCCTCAAGGCACTTTATATAAAGACCCTTCAATAACAGAGAAAAAATCCCTGTAACCACATGACCTCCTTTGAGCAAGCACTTGGCAGCATTGGGAAGGAAAAACTCCCTTTCAACAGGAAGAAACCTCCGGCAGAACCAGGCTCTGGGAGGGTCGGCCATCTGCCGTGTTGGGGGTAATGAGACAGAACAAAAGACACTGTGGAAGAGAGCCAGAGATTAAGTATAATGAATGATGAAATGCAGAGCAGTGTATAAATGCATAGAGTTAAAAAAAAAAAAAGGTGAGGAGGAAGAAGCACTCTGGATCATGGGAAGCTCCCAGCACCATAGGCCTACTGCGTGACTAAGGGAGGAATCATGGTCACCTGATCCAGTCCTAACTATATGCTTTATCAAGCAGGAAACTTGTAAGCACAATCTTGAAAGTAGAGAGGGGGTCTCCAAAATCCAAACTTGGAACTGGTTCCAAAGAAGAGGAGCCTGAAAGCTAGAGGTTCTGCCTCCCATTCTACTTTTAAATATCCTTTGAACTATAAGTAAGAAACCAGTCCGAGAGTGAAGTGCTCTGTTGGGATTACATGGTACATACCAGCAAATTACTCTACCTGTAAAATTGGTGTACCGCTATCCCAGCAACATACCCGAAAGACAATGTTTAAAAAGAATTCTGGTGATGTTTACAAAAACATAGATTAATATAATGTAATAAAAATAAATAGTTCGAGCAGTGATATAAATAAATAAACCACATTTTTTAAAAATTCCATGGTTCATCAAGCCCACTCACACACACTAATAATTATTGCCACAGGAATATATTTTCATCGTGGTGATATTGCTGCTAGATCACTTGGAACCCCCATAGAGTTAATGGTATTAAAAAAAAACTGTACAGTACAGAGCTTTTAGAATCAGGCAGTCATCAGTGGCTTCTAATGGGAAAATTAGGTTCAGTGGCAGTCTCACGCTGTATTGTTGTTTTGTTTATCTTTGATGTTGTGTTTTTCATAGCTGTCCCATTATTGGTAAATTCTGCTGTCGTTCCCTTCCCTGCTCTGACCAACTTGTCAACCAATCAGCATTCAACCAATCCACTGCGCCATCCACACTGAACTTGCAGTTGGGATTTGGAAGCCTGCAAGCCTGGAATATGTTTGCATTGGTTGAAAACATCTCTCCACAGCCAAATGCATATGCAAACAGACACAATCACTGTATGATAAATTAAGCATCAGTCCACATATGGGTGGACTATCTTCACACTATATGCCACCAAAAGACTGTGTGAAACATCAAAGTGCTGAGTAAACCCATTAAAATTGTTCACTTTTTATCATCAAAGCAAAGCTAAACCACAAAAATTAAGTGAAAACTTAGTGAGAACCCTATTTTAAATCGTATGCTTGAAAAGTTAGGACCATGAAGCCAGCTTCCGAAATCTCATCCAAGTGTGTGGTTACCTAGTGTGTATATGTTAATTAATATGTTAAAAACACAACCGAGTTCAAATATAGGCTTGATCCTCTCTTTGAGCAAAAAGGTGAGAGGACAAATTATAGCAGGGAAGAGGGACTATAAGAGAGAGCGAGACAGAGAAACTACAAAAGTGAGAGGAGAGTAAACAAGCTTCGCTGATGGGAGAGAATGAGCAGAGAACAGGAGCTGTGAGAACAAGTAGGATTAGCCCGAAAGTGAAGGATTAGCAGGGGTGAAAGGAGTCCCATAGCATAAAGCTGAGAAGCCAGCATCAACGAGGCAGCAAGCAGATAGCTGGAGGGGTTACACGACTGGATTCTGCTAACAGATAGTAGAGAGCCACTACCAGGAGGGAGCTACAACCAGCTGAGGAATTTAGATGCACTGCTGGTTGGCAAAATTAACTCCCTTTGGCCTCATAGAGTGGTTTACTGCTATTGGCTAAAAGGTGGTAGTGGGGGGGGGTTGGGATGAGTGTGTCATGTATGTGTTTGTGGCCTAAGAAAGCTACTGATTTTTTCAAATGCAGGGTTAGCATTGCACACCGACCAGTAGTTCTTTTGAAACGTACAAAAAGCTAAGGGTATGAGATGGTTATTTCAGTGTGGATTTAATGAGGTTGAAAAAAAGCTGAAAAATATTTTGGTCAAAATTGTTTATTTAAGGATCCATTTGTTTCTTATAGTTATGGAACAAACCATGCTATCTATGCATTTCTTATTTTATTATGATCAAAAGACCAAGTCTATAACCATAGTTTTTGAAATTTGAATAATATAATTTGCAACTGAAGGAACAACATTATCCAAGGAGAACGAAATTAAAACTTTTTTTTATTATGTTACAAAAGGAAAAAGAAATTGAAAAAAAAACCATTCATTAATTTAAAAATTAATAATAAATTAATTTGAAAATCTGCAAGCTCATCTGTCAGTTCAGGGGGAAAGGTTGGCTTTGTATTCAATCATTTCATCTCTCTCTCTCTCTCTTTTATATTTCGATAGAAGAGTATTTAAGTGAAGCAAATAGTCATCTCTCCAAACAGCACTGCAAAAACATTTGAAGCGTTGATGCAGGATGGAAGACTACGAGTGCAGACACTATGGTACCAAAAAAAGGAAAAGATTAAAAAAAAAAGAAAAAAAACTGCTAAGTTGGGATCTTTAAAGTCTAGTGCAAATTAGAAAGTGGAAGCAGTTTTTTAGTACTGTATACAATTTTGTTGTCAGTCCACATCAAGTTAAACTGCAGTGGGGTGAAGGAGTCTATGGTGTCTCAGTGGTATAAATAGGCTTATTTTGGGCTCCCTGTGGTGTCTTCAGAGAAATATGATGAATAATTCTGAAGTTCATGTTGCAGTCATTGCACCAACAAACAGACACACAATAGGCATGCCCACTACCTTTGCGCACACACACACGCACGCACACACACATGAACAGTCAAAGTCAAAAGAATATGCACATACATAAATATAAAGTTACACGCATGTTGGCATGTTGTGAATACATCTTTGCAAAATATGCATTAAATGCTGTGTATTAGAGCTAGAATTGCATGCTGTAATGGCCACCCACTGAAGTCTGAAGCTGTGAAATTTCACAAGTTGCTCCTCTGAATAAAAACTCTCGGAAGTTATTTGACTGAACTTTTCTTCAAAGACATATTTGATGGTGTTTAAGTTTGCAGATGGAAGAAGAAGAAGGGAATGTGAGGGTCAAATAGAGGGGGGGAGAACAGGGGAGAGGTACGGAACAGACAAAACCATGTTCATATAGTTTTGAAAGAAATATTTTGTGCTGAATTTTCAGAATCAGAATATCATTGTTGTCGGTGTAACAAGTACAACGAAATTAAGTGCAGTCCCTGCGGTGTAGAGAAGTATAAAAAAAGAGGTGGAACACAGCATAACACGTATGCTGATGTGGATGTCAAACAGTTATTGCACATGACCAAACCAAAATACATGTTGTGTTCTTTCATAAACATTTGAACCTTTTCATGTTGTTGGTGAGTCAGTGCTTGAGTAAGGCCATACACATTACATTACATTCTACAATCATTTAATGTGACTTAAAATAGATTAGGAAAATAAAATAGAGAAGTAAATTAATAAAACAACATATTTTCTGACTGGTAAATGTTTCTATATTTAAACCTTGACCAGTACCCTTTTATTACCTTGAGCTCATTGAGTATTGTATACTCTTATTATACTCATATTTTATTGTAATACTCATATTGTATTCATGGGTTTTGCTTCTTCAAACTTCAAGGCTTCCAACAACACACAACAAGACTGAAGAGCAGGCAAAATAAAAGGCCAGCTACCACTGGGCGAGAGGCAGGGTACATCCTAACACCACAAATGCATGTCTTTGGCCTGTGGGAGCAAGCCAGAGTACTCAGAGTGAACCCACGCAAACACGAGGAATGTAATGCATTAATGCAGTATATCACTGAATTAGTTGTTGGAGAAAGAAACTTGTTACACTACTTGTAACATTATGTTCATGTCACTATGTAACATGACCTGAAATACATTGTCACATAATTATCAGCTGAGCATTTAAACCAGAAGCTACTTTCTCACACACTGACACAAATCACTATCCTAATGAGGACACTCATACATTTTTTCTTTTTAGTGTTTATGTATGAACGCAAAATTCACCACAAAATGCAAAGTTGAAAACCAGTGCAAAGAAACTGGCTCTACTTTGGAAACATGCACAGGTCGAAATGGATCTTACAGTTATGCTACATATACTCAGCATAGACGTATACATATGCACATACGTCTCTGTGGGTTCTTATCTCCACACCTCAAAAATTGTAGACCAATCCTCTATTTTCTTGTTCCCTGCACATGAACCAAAATCAGCTGTACTGTTCAGGTAACATGTTACTTTGGAATGGCACAGAGCCTTGAAGGTAAACCTCAAGAAATAAACGTTATTTGGTATTTTACTGAAAGAAAGTACATTATCAACAGCTATGCTGTTCAAAGAAGTTTTTTTTAACATAAAAAGCTGAACTACTGCTCAACTACCACTTCAATTATCACAGCTAAATTAACAAGCAGCACTTTGTATTTACTAATAGTATGTAGCCAGCTTAAGTGATGTAAAATTTACCTTTTACATCAGACTTGTAAGTCTGACACTTTAGCCCAGTTGCAGTTTATCTACAAAGTATTGAACATCAGCATCAAGCTGGCTCAGTGGTGCTTTAAAGCAGACCAAATGCACTTGAGGTGAGAAAGGTGTCCAGCATATCTCTCATGCTGGAGAAATTGTGCAGTGATGTTCAATATTTCAACACACAGATACAGACACACATAGCTATTTGGGGCTCAGGTGACGTTAGTGCAGGTGTTGTCAGAAAGCTTTAAGCTGACTGAGTGTATTGGAGGATGGAAAGCTATAGATACAGTTCATGCACGCAAGCCCGCATGCACACACACACACACACACACACACACAAACACACACACACACACACACAAACACACACACACAGTTGTTTGTTAGGTCTGGGCAAAAATGTGGAACAATTAAATTCATATTGCATCAGAAAATATATTGTAAACAGAATTCTTTTTAAAATTATGATTAAAGTATGATGGCCAAGGTTGGCTGGAGGTGATTATTATGTTTTTATATTCTTTTTTTCCCAGTGTATATATTTATTTATTTATTTGGATTGGAGTGGAAACCAACATCTGTCTCATTTCATTTCCTCCTACAGTGGATAGCGATGAAGAAACTGCCCTTTTTTGCACTCTTGCTCGTTCTGTTTGTCTGCCACTTTTTTCCCTTGCTCCAACTCTCTAAATTAAAGAGGCTTTTAGCTCTCTAAAGTGAGAGCTGTCGGCCCAGCTGTCCACTTTAGCATTAAGCAAATTGTCGGTACACACACAGACACACATAGAGACATGTGAGCATGCTCACACAGACATCTCTCTCTCTCTCTCTCTCTGCCTTTCTCTCTATCTGGCCCAGTTATTTGAGAAGGTCAAGTATGTGCTGCGGCAGCCTCACATATGCTGGGGGATCAGTAAATTACAGCCGTCCAGGAGGGAACCGAACCGCCCAATCAGACAATTAACTCGGCTCCGTAAAGGCCAACGCAATTTCATCTTGCACACATACACACACACTTCCGTGCACTTTTGTGGTGCATTACTTGTAAAGTCCTTACATTGATTGCATTAATTCCCAAGCCAACAAACTTAATCCTAAATCTAAACTACACCCTAGTTTCTACACAATGATAGTCACACCGCTCCTGAAGGTCAATACCCAGTTCAATCGGAAATCCTCAAGGACACACAACGACACATTTTTTTTATATATATATATTTATATATATATATATATATATATATACATTTGTGCAAATATATATATATATATATATATATATATATATATGTATATGTATAAATATATATATATATATATATTTGCAACCTCTTTGGGAGGGTAGCATTTGAAGCGTTTGAAAGCCTGTAAAATTTAGAATCCTAAATGAGCTCCTTTTGTGTGTTCTGGATTGTGTGATTGTGAGCAAAGGGAAATGAAACGAAGGGATAAAGACAGAGGAGACAATTTTGCAGAGCGACATGGCAGGAAATTGGACAAATCTTCTGTTTTTCAAACATCTGATTACAGGGATCATATTCAATATGAAAGCAACTGTTCACTTGCATGGGCTGGCAATGGGAAAATAAGACAGATGCACTGAAAGTTTCAACGAGAAGAAATTAGAGTGAGTTAAGGACTGAAATAACTACTAAGTACAACTTCAGCACCAAAATGATTCAGTCACTTTTACTAATTCTGTTAGGCTATTTTTTCTCCACAGATTTTCTACTGAATAGAGAGACAATAAAAAGCCTCTTCACTTAGCTAAACTGGTTTTACATTTCCGCTTATAGACATATTATAACTGATTAACCTTTTGCTCCTTCAAACCAATGTTATTTATTATGCGGTTAATAATAATGAAACTGAGATGATACATTAAGGATCAGATCACCAGATAAGAATACAAGTGTGTAACCACATATCAGGTGTGGTTACATGAGGTGTATTTCCTGGCCTGAGCATAACACAAAAATGTCTCCCCTCTTTCCCAAGTCCTAAGGACCAGGGCCACAGAGTAATTGCTGTCCAAACAGAAAGTACTAATTTATTCTTGTTATCTTGATAACATCATTTTGGGCACTGACAAAATGCCAAGCGAAGCATTCTCAAAATATAAACAAGTAATATACCTTTCACTCATAGGAAAACAAAAGTGGCTTAATTGCTTTTTTAGCATAAACAGAAGAAAACGTAATAAGGCTAAAAACAGGACAGCATGTTCAAGAAGATATTTGCAATATGTACAAAAGTTGTTGATCCAGCTTGTCTGAACACAGAGGACCACTCAGGATTAACACAGCACTACTCAGGTTTGGCAAGCATAATTTGAAGCTAGGTAGGAGGTGGAGTGAAGCCAGGCTAGGTCTCAATTTTAAGTAGACTCCTCCAGTGTTTGGCTAATCGCCAGTAATGAAAACAGTGTTCATAGTTCAAGTGGGATTTAAAGGCAAGGTATATCATACATATATTTCATGATCATAAAACACGCTTTTTCTCTTTTCTAATACTTCTCCACTTTTTGTTGGCACATGTCAGCAAATATCGATGAGTTGAAAGGCATTAAAACAACTGAAGGTATGCTAGGATGTGTACTCAGTGATGCAAGATCCAAGGGAAAAACAAAAAAGCAAACTTTTCCTCCATAGCACTACTCATAGAAGAAGGAAGGAGATCAGACAATAAAGTGAGCAGAATGATGACAGACAGCTGAGAAAAGGCAAATAAACACAACTAAAAGAAAAAAGAAATCGTAAGTCCCATAATACAAACTGTCAGTATGTACAGCCCTCATTACAAAGTGATAATTAAAATAAATGGCAATGGAGAAAGACTGACAGACAGCCAGTCAACCTCTGACTGTACAAACCTACAGCACAATACATCATTAACCTCTCTCCGACATCCTGCTGTCATTTGGCCTCACTAACTTTTTTTTTTTGCCTTCTTGGGGACTTAAGAATATAATAAAAGGTTTGCGTGTGAGTTATAACAGCCCACATCATTACAGAAATAATATTTTATTATAATGTAGTTATCCTTTTGAAGTCAATGCTGTGACACCACTGGTATCACATTTTAACTAGTATTAAAGTTATTGTTAAATTTATTCATGTTTAGAACCTGATAAAAACAGAAATTCCATTTGATAAATTGCATTTTTTTGCTTGATCGTGATTTTTATACATTTGTTAGTGAATGAAAAGCTGACAGTTAGTGACAACAAAGCATGCTGACTTAGACTTAGAATCAAGGGCGCAATCTACAGGCGCTCATTCAACACCTTTCACAGTCATAACTAACTGAAGAAATCACTGTATATCCTGTTTGTTTTAAGTGAATCTGTGTCCTAAAATTAGAACTGGAACTGACTGCTATAGTGGGATTCTCACATACAGCTGTTGTTGTTGCTGTTCTAATATATGTTTACAATTGTTTACAGGAAAACATGGATAGTACCAGACTCATTAGCACTCACAAAACTGAACTTTGTCACAGCAGGTAGTGTTTTTGCTTCAAAGAGTCGTGTTTCATACTAAGGATACAGACTGTGACCTGCAATTAATTATAAACGCAGCAGTAACGGGCAATTATGCCAGTAATAACCAATCTTACCCTCTAATTGTCTTATTTGGTTTGATGATTACAGAGAATTGCAAGAAAAGTCAATCTGCTGGACAGGACTAACATAGCTGACCTCTCCCTCTCTCTCTCATGCTCTTGCTATGTGTGTGTGTCGGTGTGAGTGAGAAAGAGGATGTGTGAACCAAGATGCTGACGTGCAAGCCGAGCTGTTCGCTGCTGTTAATGGACAGCTAATATCATGAGTGAACGGTAAAAGTAGAGGCTGCTTCGTGAGCAGATGGAAAATCAATAGCCTATTAGAGGGTACAGGGCAGCAGGGACATGAAGAGACGGGGAAGAGGGGGGACGACGAGGTGAAGCGAGTGAGTTAGGATGAGGAAGAGGTGAGAAGAAACTGCCAGAGAAGATGATAAATTTATTCTAATCCTTTAAGTAATATTAATCCCATAAAAAAACAAAAACTGAGTACAAGATTCTTTGTGGCACACATACTTACTCCCACATAAAAAAAACTATACCGTATATAAAAACCACGGAGGCAATAATTAATTTCTCTGTGATTTTTATTTAAATGCATTTCTGTACTTTGTCAAAACCTTTAAACTTGTTCTTTATACTTCTAAAGTTGTTCCATTAAAGCACAATAAATTGAACTTAAAATTGAGAGCATGACATTCACGCACAAACACTGACAAATTGCAGAGGCCCATTAATTTCCTACACAGCAAAATGGATCTTGCAGTACACACACATGCAAGTTTAAAATCAGGCCATGCAGGTTATTACTGTACTATAGTAATTTTTATTATTTCTATTCATTGTGAAATTCTTTTACAATGGGATTCTTCCAATATTTGTGCCACTAAAGCACATTACACTCAACCAAATAAGCCGAAAAGGAGCTGTAGCACAGACTTTGTGGGAGACGAAGAGGAAACGAGAGCAAGAGCTTGAGGGTAGCAGTGATAATGAGAGAAGTCCAGCTTCTCTGTGTGTCCGCTAGCCTCAGCAGCCTCTAGCTGGCTATTAGTAGCTGCAGCACAACCACAAGGCTCTGTGACAGTCAATTAAACCTCTTTATCTTGGATGCCTGCATCTCTTTTTGCTCGTCCTCCTCCTCCTTGCTCTCTTGTCTGCATGCCCTTTCCTTTTGTTGTCTTTATTCTCCCCATATTCATTCTGCTTTCTGGTTCCTTCCCTCTTTGCTACCTTCTCCTTGAACTCCAAATGCGCTACATTTACAAAGCGATACCTCCTATTGGCGGAGCTCACCAGGCAAAATGGTGTTTACACGAATGGCCTTAACAAGCCAGCTCTGAGTTTGTGTGAATATTTGTGTGTGCTATGCCTTTGGACTTACTTGCTATCTAGAAATCATGTCTTCTCTTAAGGCTTCACATTGGCTATTTATGAAGTCAAACTGAAGCTAAGTGCCTTGCCTTTGGTGACTGATGGACTTGCTTACTATAGTATGAAAAAAGACAGATTTGAAATTGCTTCACAATACAGTCTTTACCCTAATTAATTAGTGGGTAAAATGCTGTATTACCTAATCTCTTGCATAAGCCTTCAGACTCACTGACTCACAGGTACATGACAGATTATCTGACCAACACTTTATACAAAATAATGCATTTCATAAACTCAAGAAAAATGCAAGAGTTCACATTAGAAAGTCGTCATATGTGAATCAAATAAACATACACTTCATATCGGAGTCACAGTGGCCTTGTTAAGCAAAAAGCATCAATGTCATATGGAGAGAGCAGTTAAAGAGGGGCGAGACAGCAGTTACACACCGGTTGAATGGTGCCCACATTCTGTCATCTGTTCTGTCTGTGTGTGTGTTGCATTAATAAAGTCCACCTGTTTGTCTCATCGCATATTTATTTTTTGTTTGATCACACAGGTCGTCTGTAGGATGACTATAATAACTATTCATGCTGTTGCCATACTTGGTTTCTACACAGAATTATGATCATTATTGTTTTTCAGTGGTTTGGGAGCTTTAGTGCCAGATGGTGTGTGCTGCTTTCAGAGACTTTTACACCCCAGAAGGACAAGATAATGACCAAAAGCATACATTCTGCAACATTTTGAAATGTCATCATTACAATGATATACATGTCAAAATTGTATCGGTTAAGCAATCTGATCAACTTTGGAGCATTCATCGTTTTAGTACTTTTAGAACCTTACAGAATACACACACACCAAGGCATACTATACTCGCTTTTTGTCTGTGTTTTCATAGTTTATAAGCGCTTTCTTCCCCCGTCCTCCTTTGTGGTTGCATGATGTCTGCTGTGATGCTAAGTTGTCAAAATGATTATGTTGTGGCAAGGTGATCAGGGTCTTCAGCTTCTGCATAGAGAGCAGAGAGAGACAAATACAGATTGCAAACAGTGAATGGTTTTAGAATAGGACCAGGAAGAGGAACCTAATGTTCATTGCTTGGAGTTGTTGAAT
>VUQG01025259.1:17862-32184 GCA_015106755.1 Etia nguti | reverse complement strand
AATGTAACTGCATGGCAGGATGCTGTAAATGGACCAAACTTCAGTGAGGAGATCAACTGCAATACGAGGTTAGTCATTAATATACTGCTGCATGGGCTGGGCTGTAGTTATATCGTAAGGTTTAAGAAACTGAGCTTTAAAATGAACAGTGATGATAAAAACCAAGAGAGGCCGACAGTGATCACTGACTTTTTTAGGGGCTTGTTCAGATTAAATAGAACAAGATACAAAGCATTAAAACATGTTAAAAACAAAACAGCCTTAATAAATGCAGAGTAGTTTGGACCCGGAAGCAGGTTTCATCAGGTCATCACTTAAAGATTGTATATCCCACCTGCTGTGAATGTTTTAATGAAGTACAGTTTTTATTATTATCACTCGTCACATCCTGTTTATGACAGTTAAAATAAATAAGATTCATATAAGAAATAAAATTGTCTGTAAACTGTATGTGGTCTTAAATAGGCCTATACTACTGTACTTTAATGTCGGTCATAAGGGTGGTACTTCAAGAGCCATATATTTAATGAGGTGGTACTCATTGTGAGGCCTAAGAAAAGAGCCTTGTGGAACACCACTTGTAATTCTTTTGTATTTTGCCATAGAAAATCTATCCAATTGTCTAGTATTTTTATCAATATGTTCTTACATCTAATAATACCAAGACTGGAAGAATATTAAAGATGCATTTTGTGTATTAGCCAGGAGGGGGTGACTTGTCTAGTTGCATACTGAAGACATTTAGAAACACAGTTGTCTACAGAACAATGTGAGTATTTCTTGTCAAATTTACGACCTCTGTAAATGCTTTCCTGATCAGCTTATGGCGTCAATCACAAGTTTGAGGTAAACATCATGGCATAGTGACCATCATTTATATATAGTCTGTGTTTTCATCCCTAAACTTTTTTTTTTCACAAAGATGCTCCACATTCTTCTAAGATTTAGTTTTTAACATTGATTTTGCTTAGAAATTTATGAGCTGACAAAAATGTGATTCCCAAACCATCACTTTAAACTATTTACATCAGTGCATCTGATGTGTTAATTCTTTAACATTCACAGTAACATTATTAAGCACATTCTGCCAAATTAGACTGAAAATGACACATCCTGTTTCAGCTGCTTGAATAAATCCACTTAACTGGAATCTACAGCAGTTTTTCCTTCAGCCCCTCCACTTCAGCCTGCTGCTGTCTGCTTTCCATAATCCTCTGTAAATCAACACAAGCACATCTGTATCTCGAGGAGTCCCTCTTCCTCCGCAGCCAAAGTGTTTTGTTGCGTATTCACGAGCCGCAACGTTAGCTAATCATGAAGCTAGTTCAGGGAGCCTCAGTTCATTACAGCTCTGCACTCTCTAGGTTCCTGGCATTGTTCTCTCAATTAGAGACTTGTAAATGTGTTGCTTGCTTAATCACCCAAAAACTGGCCCCTAGGACTTCCCCCTAATGCAACCCCATTAAGAGGGGCCATCAAAACAAAAGATCTGCCTCTAATGGCAATAATCCCTCACTGCTGTCACTCCAGAGCCAAACTTGTATCTTAAATGAGCGATGATGGATGAGAGCAGGCCCCTGTGTCAGAGAGCTTTATTGCTGGTGATGGATGCGCCGGGCACGCCGCACACCAAAACTCGACCGGGGCCTGTCGCCGTCAAAGCCGGCCCATCCTGAGTGTGTCCATCCCGGCGTCTCTGGAAGTCAGATGGCCGCTTGTGTCACTGAGGGGTAACGGTGGGAGGAGTAAGAGCTTATCCAAACAAACTCATTAGCACAATTAGCGCTCGTTTCCTGCCCATGGACCCCTGGAGCTCTCCTAAAGTTTGACGAGACGCAGGGCCGGGGAGGAGTGATGAGCCCCTGATTTTACAAGCCACAAATATGTGTTTTGAAGAGTTTGGAGAATATTTTAATTTAATGGCAGTGCGTTTGGGTCAAGTGGTATTTATGTGTTTTGCTGGTGTATTTACTGGCTTTGGCTTGAATGCTGGAGTGTTTCCAGACAGGCAGTCTGAGCCTAATTGGACCACATCAAATCAGAGTTAATCAGAAGTGATTCAATTGAATCTGTCAGTCATTATGTTGTCTCCTCTGCTTTCAGTGTTTCAGATCTGAAATGCACCTTTTAAAAAAGTCTGCTGTTGTGCAGTTCCAGACGCAGAAAAGTAAAAATAGTCAGACGACAAAAGTGGAGCCATAGACAGAGAAGTGACGCCGAGGTTTACACACAATACGGAGTTCTAGTCAGACCATTTCTTGAGAAATACCGACTGTATTACTGTAATGAAGGGATTAAATATGTCTCTCTTTATTTGTCTCTTTTTTTTTATAAACAAAAAAAAGGTGTTCAGAAATTTGAATGACACCTTATTTAGTTACAAAGTGGTTGAGAACCAACAGTCACAGGGCGTCCAATCCACGAGCACAGATTATTATAATAATAATTATTAATACAAACAACAACTTTAAGTTTTTTACATTCAGTGTTTGGTCAACTTATATGGTCAAGTGGGATTGTACAGGTTGCCTGGTGGCAGAGAACCTTTCTCCAAATAATTGCAGTGCTGCTCAGACTGAATGCAACCACTCTCAGACAGATTGGGGAAAGTTTGCGGGTAACTGCCATTTAATTTATAAAGACAAACAAATTACCTACATGATGCAATCAATCTGAGTCAGTCTGCACTGCTTAGAACAACTTGTCTGTGACACGTCTCTTTGCAATAAGGGATTTGACTCAACTATTTGCCAACTGGTTGTATAAAAAAGTGAGGTGCTGAGCACCTGGAGTGTGTCATTTCACAGGTAAATTTCTGTCCTGCAGCAACTAAATTACTATTGATAGAGGAATTTTGATTTCAAATGTATGAGCTTCTGACAGAACTATCTAAGTAGTTCATGTAAATGTTTGTTTAATGTGAATTAGGTAGATGGCAGCAAATTTGCATTGATTTGCACAAACAGATTGCATGTAATTTCTAACCTGATGGTTAAATCACAGTCATACTTTGTCTTGTTGTTTTATCATCCATTCTAATTTTGGTTGTACTGCAATCTCCAACCACTGTTTTACCTATCATGACCCTTACAACCTGCAGTGGTTTGAGAGGTTTAGTCAACCTTGTGAAGTAGCCTTTGCTTTCTTGCTAGAAAACAAGAACGACCAGGTGACCCTCAAGTGCTTCTGTCTTTGATTTAGAATCTGTTTTTCAAACATGACTACACATTGAGAAAACACTGACAGCTGATGGTTGGTTGTTAATCATCGAAAAGTTTTTCAGGTTTATTCCACCTGCCACCCATCAGTCATTCCAGGCATTTTTCAGTATATTCCTTACTTTAATCCTTATCAGTGACTTTTATGAGGGTCTCCTGACTTTGTCCTTTCGTCTCATCCCTGCTGATGACCTCTGCATATACCTCATCTCCATGCTCCTGCCTTTGGGTCCTCTTTTTGTGTTGTTGTGGCCACTCCTGTCTCTTTAGGTTACCTTTCTTTTGATTAGCTGCTCTTCACAAACAAGGTTTCGTCGCCGTGGTCAGAAAGAGCTTCCACAGTTGGATAGACAGTAATGAAAAGCATAACAGGCCTACTTTAGCAAAATTTAAAAACACACACACATCAAAAAAACATTCTTGACCTTATTAATTTGTTGCTTTTCGCTTTTTTTCTGTCTTAAACCTTTTGTTCTCTATGACCTTTGACCTTTGCTGTATTCACCACTAGGCCTTTTAACCTTGTCTGTCTATGAACTGGATCTTCCCTCTGCGGTTGCACTCCATGTTCTCATCCTGTTAGAAAACAATCTAAAATGTAAATGTTGCCCGTGTTGAACACTTCTAAAGAAAGCCTCCTCTTTCCCCGTGCATCGTACACCAAGCTGCCACTGCTACCACAGCCATTAAGGTGCAGCACAAAGACACATAAGGCCTCTAACGTTGTATTCTTCTTAATTATATATGGAAGCCATTATATTCCCCAGATGGCCCGGTATATTTAAAGAAACCAGAGTCCTTCCAACACTTCTCCTCTCAGGGATCTCATACTTAACAGGAGATCTGCTCTTAAGGGAGCCTCCTCTGGGTATGCAGGCTGCAAAAAGCCAATCACAACCCCAGCACTGCTACACTGTGCCAACGCCGCCCCAGCACTCAGGCTCATTACATATATTTGAAGAGCGACTTCTGCAGATGTGCAGAGAGAGCTTTCTGTTAACATTCAAGGCAGTGGAGGATAAATTGCTATTTGAATTGCTAAAATGCCCCCCAAAAAACCATGATCGGTTTGAGGTGTTCATTACTTTAAGGATGGCATTCAGTACTTCTGAATGTACTTTAAAAGCTGCCACTTGCCAAATGAGTTTGACTTGGCTACTAGCCAAATTAAAAAATTAAAAAAATTCACAGTAAATTCAGTTGATTTGAGGCCTTGCAAATGAGATTATCCTGACTTCTGCTGCATATTTGGGATATTACACCAAGCACAAGTTCACAGTGGTGTTTCAGCATTTTATATTAAGAGTTTTACACAAGAAATATCTAAAGCTCTTGGGAATAATAAGCAAAGCCTACACTGTGTGCTATGCTTTAGCTTTGGTGCATAGTTTCTTATTCTTAGATGACAGGAGTGGCACTTGGTGTGGTCTTCTACTGCTGATCTCCTGAAAGGGTCAGAGATGCTCTTCTGCATACTGTAGTTGTAACAGTTATTTGAGCTACTGTTGCCTTCCTTTCAGCTCGAAGAAATTTTGCGATTCTCCTCAAACCTCTGAGCAGCTTGGCATTTCCTCTCAGAGAACTGCCGCTCACTGAATATTTTCTCATTTTTTAGACCTTTCTTTATAAACCCTAGAGACGATTATGTGGGAAAATCAGTAGATCAGCCGTTTCTGTTCTAGTTCTAGTCAGGAATTCAGAGTTGCTTAAACCTCCATTCTGGTGTTTTGCTTGAGCTTTAGTTATGTCTACATGCCTAAATGCATCTAGCTGCCATGTGACTGGCTGATTAGATATTTGCATTAAGAAGCAGTTGAACTGGTATACCTGATAAAGTGCCTGTGAATTTTGGAGCAGACAGAGTTTAAAATCTCAGATTTTAAGCGACCAAAATGTTCACTTCTTGTCTCAGCTGTTTCACCTCAGCCTGTCATGGAAGATGGCTGCAGGTCTCTTCCTGTTAAAAGGCCGTTTTTCCTCCCTACTGTCACCAAGATACACTCATAGTGGATCACTGGATTGCCAGGTTTCTATCATTAATGTTTTAGGCTTTTTACTTTATAAAATAGAGCACCTTGACATGACTAGTGTTGTGATTTTGAGCTGTGCAAGTCAAATTTAACTGAACTGGATATCAGCTGGTGATGCCGGAAGCCTTGAAATATTGGCTGTCGCCCCCAGAGGCCAAGTCATCAGACGATCTGGGTTCCCAGTTTGGCACCAACATAATACCAGAGAGACCAGCACGCGAAAGTCCTGGCGACAAAAAAACCCAGACATCCTGTTCTGACCCACTTTGATGTGTTCAAAGTCACAAAGAAAGTTAGACCATCTTT
Source organism: Etia nguti (assembly GCA_015106755.1). Lineage (NCBI taxonomy): Eukaryota > Metazoa > Chordata > Actinopteri > Cichliformes > Cichlidae > Etia > Etia nguti. The sequence goes on along the minus strand of VUQG01025259.1, from coordinate 26,630 downwards.
GTCTTTATCAACACGAGTATGGTGACACATTTCGGAGCGAAACAGGACACGAGGAAGGACTTTTAACTAGATCTACAGGTCATAAATTAGAACTATGCTTTAAAAATGCAACGTTTTTGATTACTGGGATCCAAATAAACACCTCCTGTTATGATGGAGGTGAACAGTCACCCCAAATTGCATTCATTTTAATATAAATTAAACACATTTACCATGTGTTCTCTAGAAATCCAGAGACTCTGAGCTCAACTGTGGAGTTTGACTTGTAATTTATGTAAGAATTAGTTCTAATATGCAGCTTCGTGTGAGCCAAGATAAACTGTTTTCCCTCTTCACCTTTAAAATCAGCCGAGAGTTGGTTCAGATCCGAACTTCTCAGGAAGACAGACACCGGATGAAAGGTAGGAAACCCCTCTCCTTCCAGCAGGAAGTGCCTGCACACCTCTCCCACTGTAATTAAAGACGTCGCAGAGCGGGGCTTTCAGCCGCATTAGCAAGCAGTGACAGGTAATAAAGCACATCGGTTAATTGCAAATGAGCGCACACACCCCAGTTCCATTAGGCATAAATAATTTGGCCACTTGGGTATGTGCCTCCCAAATTACTTATTCTTTTTGTGTCTCAAATTACCTATTCTTTCTGATGTTGCCTTTTAGTTGATTAGCGAGCTGCGCGCGCCACTCGCCATTGGCTTTTTCCAGGTTTTCAGCCCGTTTTTCATTTTTCATAAGGTGAAGAAGAGCTCAGATCGGTCCGCCGTGGATTTGTTTCTGCTTTTGTTTGTGCACACACGCTTATATTACCGGCGCAGATGATAATTTATGCAGTTATTCCCAACTTTTGCACTTGTGGTGTGATTCTGTGGCGGGCCTTTCTTCTCACACCTTGCACAGATCTTGCTCGGGGACGTAGGATGAATATTAAATACAATGGCGGTGGGTTTATTGCTTTGTTTTCATCTAGCACACACATATAGGGGCATTTCACATTCATGAAAGATTTATTTTTCATGCATGTCTCCGGTATACATAAACATTTTCAGGACAAAGGGAAGTGCTTGTTTTTGTTACTTGCAGTTGATCCTGGTCATCTTAAAGCCAGAGTTTATGCTTCTCTTGATGTCATTAGATGTTTTTTATGAGATAATGAATGTTTAATTTTAAACAACTCTGCTTTTGAAATTCATAGATATTCATGGTTTGTATAGATGCTGGGTAAAAAAAAGGACCTTATGAGTTCCATTTTCTAAACTCTTGTCCTTTCCTCTCTGGCATTTTAGGGCAGATCTCATGTTATTTTATGAGTTTTGCCCACTTTTCATAGTTTTTTAATCACTTGACTTCACAATATGCAAATAGCTTCTAATAACCTGCAGGCATGGCAGAAAACTCTGAGGTCTGGAACATGCTGCGTGTCAGCAATGTGCATGCTTGTCATTCAGAGGTGTTAGCCATCTCCTCTATACTTGTGTGCAAAGTAGGCCCGTTTTTCCACCTCTTGATACCACAGGGGTCATTCCAGGAAATAAAATAATTTGTGGCTCCCACCTGACCCTTTTCATGTACAATTACTTTCATGAAGCCATGCAAAATTGGCCCTCATAATGCATGCTGCAGACATTTCAAGTAGCATGGGTAAAGAGTTGAAAAAATATACACCCACCAATGACGAACTATCAGTAATTTGCTTTTGCATGTTGGTCATGTGGTTGCAGCACCATGTGATCCTCTCCCATCCTTTCAGACACTAGCTGTTGATTATCACTAAATCTCTGGAGCCCAAAAGATGATTTGGGGGACAGTCCTGCATGTCCCGTGAAACTGACGTTGAGCAGCAGTCTCTGTGTGACTTGAAGCACCTTTATTGCTTGGAATGCCATTTTAGACATTATTGTAGGGCCGGTTTTCATAAAAATCCTGTCATATTTATGGTTTGGATGTTGACATGAGTGGTATTTACATGTCAGAAATCGGGAACTAGGGTAACTGCCTGAAATGCATCACAGCTGGACTTTGTCCTGGTTGGCTCGCCTCGCTAACAACTGACTGAAATCGCTCCAGTCAGGTCAGTGTGTAGCTTTTGAACTGGAGAGCCTCCACTCAGCACGTTCAACTAATTTGGACTGGAGCCACTGCTCCCCAAACACCCGATGAGCATTGTGATGACTTAACATTCGTTTACTTTGCACTGCTCCTATTTTAAAGAGGGAATTATTAAGAAAAGTTCAGTGTGTGATCCGCCGTATTAAAGCCTTCTGTGCAGATTTAATTTCCCCCCCTAAATATGCAGCGAGACTTTCACCAGTCAAACTCCCAGGAGGTGTGATGGTGACCAGACCCCCCTCCCGTCCTCCCACTCGCCCCCCGCCGTGCAAGCCCGCATGCCGTCCCCAGGTTGCGACAGCCCTAATTAAAATGTCCTTCCTCATTATCATCGATTGCCCCGTGCATTTTGGAAAACAACTGCAGCGCTGAGCTCTGGCAGTGGCGGTGACGCCGGCCAAATATAGACATGTGACACTGGTCTTTAGCCCCGTCAGATGGTCCCGGTCCGACATGAGAGCGAGGAAAGTGGGGCAGCAGCCGAGTCTCCCCAGTGGACGCTGGACTACAGCTCACACACACACATACGCTCACACACACACACACACATAAGACCACAGATGGCCAGTGCCCCATTCCAAGGTTCATCAGCCACAGGAAGAAAAAACACACACAAGAAAAACAAAACTTGCAGTCATTAACGGTATGATTTATTCATTAACAAGTGTGTGTGGACTAGAAAGTTTGTCAAATCTGTGACAGTATTTAAAAATGTTGCTGAAAGCAGAAACAGGCATGGGTCAGTATCACTCCCTTGTGTTAAAGTGCTTTGTTTTAAATCTTTAAATGATTGAGTAAAAATGTTGTTAGTGAAAAATTTAGTCTTCCTTATTTTAAAAACTGACAGATAGCTCAGCATTTTTCTATAAAAATTTGAAAATTTAAGGTTCCTCTGTCCATCTGTCAGCAAAACAAATAACTTGCCAAGCTGAATTTCAGAAAACTTGGTGGAGATATACTGCACGCACAAAGAAAGAACCGGTCAAAACTTGGCACAGATCAAGATCACCTTCTTAAAAACTATGAAACGGGGGATTGGGATTGGCAGAGAAGTGAACCAATTTACTTATAGAGGACATTTAACCCTCTATACCCCTACTGAATTCTATCAGAATGTTCAAAAGCCCTGATAATTCTGAAAGAACTTTAAAGTCATATATAATATACATATAAACATTCTACACACCTAAATATACCTTTTTTAAAAAACTGCTGCACAGCGTTAATTATAAGTTAGTTTTAATTTAAAGATCCCCCTCCCAGACAGCTGACAATGAGCCAGCTAAACAACAACAGCTGGTTATAAGCTAATTTTACGGCGGCTAATGTTTGGCAGGTGTATCCTAAAAATCACACTTTCATTCTGATAAACAGTTTGATAAGATTATCACATTGTATGAAAGTTTATTCACACAGATACATTTTAAAGAAAGTTTCACTAATGCAGACTAAGAGAAGCTAACAGTAGCTGACAGAGGCTAACACTAGCTAACAGTGGCTAACAGCAGCAAAAGCAGCAGCGCTTACTGATAGAAAAGTTCTTGAAATCCTCAACAACTCACCTAATTCTGGCTGTCCTCCATCAGAAGTGTGCTTCCTTGTGTGGTGGAGCATGTCCAAGAAGTTTGTGCTCCAGTTTTGGTGAGTAAAACGCAGATATTTTTTTTTGTCTGTTGCTCAATGCTAATTAGCAAGTATGGATAAAACCTCCTGATAGAGCTTTAGTACTACACGCTCTTGTTAAATTATGGTCACTTCTGGGTCCAAAACACTAAAATAGCAGTGGCCAAAATTCTAACAATTAAGCTCCAAAACAACAATAACTGGATCTTGAATGTCAGAGAAGAAGTGACAAGACTGACATACTATTTATTACCAATCATGGTTAATGTGTTGACAAATTTAACAGCAACGATTCCAACTTTAGTTCAGTTTCTGTCCCCACCAACTCAATAATCCTACAGACATGGTACATGGACAATGGCATGAATAAAATTATTGCAACCGTGTGCAGTAAACTTGCAATCTTGTTGCTTTCGAAATGGTTGTTTCGAAGACGAGGACCGAGGCTGCAACCACTAGTAGTCAGTTGCCATCTTCAAAGGAACTATGGTACGTGCAAGACTATAAAATAGCAATATTAGCTTGTGATTGAACAAGTTGGCAATTACGTGCAGTCCATCTGTTAAGTAATTTAGTGCCACTGGAACCAATACTAATGAAATGCTGATTCTGAACTAAAACAGTCAAGTTATAGACCAGAAACCCAAAACACTCAGCTGAAGGCACGAAAACCTCTACCCTTTGCATTTGTCTATACATGAAACTCATTAAATGTTTCTTAAATCTCTTTTAACCCCTTTATGTAAACAATGTGAGCTTTAAAATTAATCGGGGCTTCTAATTGACCCGAACATTCAGGTCTTAAAATATCCAGAAACTGTGAAAAGGCTCAGAACAGCAACATGTTGCCATCAATCATTCATCAGCCAACGTGGGCACTAAAACACGTCACCCAATAAATGATTCAAAGGAACATATTGCTTTCCATGGACCGTTTTCCTCGTTAATTTTAGATATTAGTCCTATATTAAGAGCCTGTATGTTGTTTAAGGGAACAAATACCTCACTGCCCCTTTAAAAACCAGTGTCCATTTTTATAACTGAGGCTTTGGGCTTCTCCTGCTTGACGGACAGATGGACGGACGAATGGACAGACTGCGTCAGGCAGACAGACACACAGGCATGTCAGAGGAGGCACGATGCCGGCTGGCGAGGCAGGAGAGAGGGAGCATCTGCCGGCGGGTTTGAGGAGCAGCCATGGCTTCTGTGAATCAGGATCTCCCCTGACGCCGGTGGCGGGCCAAGAAGGACCGCATGAGTGCCAGTGGGTCAGGGGAATCACAAATGGTTCAAAATATCATCACCTAAAAGGGATGAATTATTGAGATCCTCTGACATACATTTAACAAAATAGCTTCATTTAACTTTTAAGTTATCTAAATTACATTTGTTTTATTCATAAAATACACCATAATTTAAAGGCATGACTGTGTCTTACCCACTTGGTCTGTTCTAACTAGACAAATCATTTTAGCTTTTGAAAAAAAATAGTTTTAAAAATATAAATGAATAGAAAATTGTATTAGTGTCATTGTATTAGTTGTTAAACAAAAATCTTGTATCTTATTAACCAAAACAAAGTTTGGCATTAATGCTACAATTCCTACATATGGCAGCTTTAAATGCTTTCTACCAAAAAAGGTCTCATTCAGGTGATTTGACCTTAGAATCAAGGCAACCTGAAGGTCCGAACTCTGTAATATATTGAGATAAAACCAGGTGTGACAGCCTTAAACCTGCATTCTACCTGGGGACCAGCAAGGGGCAACTCCTGTAGTTGTCTGGTTCTATAGAAATCTATGGTAAAATGACCTTATTTCTCACTGGAGCAACCCAAACACTGACTAAAATACAGTGGCTAAGTTGCCACATTTGATTTAACACTATAAACAGACCGTATAAAAACAGCATGTAAGCCAAAAGCCATCGTGGAAGTGCATTCAACTTGCATGCTTTTTACCACCATGGGGAAATAGCTGTGGTCACAAACGTTCAATAAAAGCATGAGCTAATGGGTTCAGTCATAGATTTTGGATCAGATTGGATTTTTAAAAAGTTAATTTTCTTCATTTTCACCCAGTTCTTTGCTTTTTGTGCTTCGTTTTATAGTTATATAGGTTGCTAGCGGCCCTTCAGGGCTCTGGTTACCTAGGGTAGCTAACCATCTAATATGTCGCACCTTATGTGCCGAAGGCCTGAGTTCAAGTTGACCATAGATCATTTCCTGTATGTTTTTCTCTGCTTTTCTATCAAATCGCTCTCATAAAAAAGAAAAGTTTAACTCAGGCCCTGCCCACTTTACGTCATCAGCATATATTTCAACTGTAGTCACTTGAAGATGCAAAATGTTACTGACTTTTGCATCAATTATGTTTATTACGCAGTGACTCCATGTAGAGCCGACAATGCCTACAGTATGGCTAATGCCATCTCCAATATTTAAACCTGTGCAGGCTGCAACGAAGACTACCTTTCTAGGGAAGTGCACGTCAGGTTACATACCTTCAACATAGATTTATGAATAAAAAAGTATAAATCCAGGTCCTGAAGCAGCAAAGCCTTAACCTTAGCTGAGACAAGCGAGGCCGGAAGTTCTTTAGATGTTGTTCTGGGTTTTTTGCCCACCTGGATAAATCTTCAATGCGCTCTTGGAGTAATTTTTTGTAGGCCAGCCAATCAGACTGATAGATGTAAATTACTTTGTTTCTCAGTTGTTTCTTTAGATTTGTGGCACGATGTGTCTCCTTTTTTGACATCAGACTGAGTGTTGTTTTATTGTTTGTGGGTTTCAGATTGACTAACATTTCTTCACGGTTACAGTTATATCGCCACCTGTTAATTTAACATGTTGTTGATAGCGCTTGAGATCATTTTTTTTATTTTAAATTTTCACATGGATAGTTTTCAAAATGAACATCAGAAAATCCCAAGTTTCACAAACAATACCCATGTACATGTGGATGTAGCCTAAGTGATTCCTTGCTTCAGCAGGTCTGACACTAATCAGGCCTGGGTGTTGAACTCCCCCCTATTTTCCAAAGAAAAACAGCAGTTAAGCCCAGTAAGTGCATGATTTAACAATATTTAACAATTACCTTTTCACACAGGCCCAGGTAGATCTGGATAGCTTTTTTTCCCCTTAATATATTAAATTTTTTTTTTTAAACTGTGTTTTGTATTTACTCGCGTTACCCTATTTGTCTAAAATTATTGTTGTTTTTTATGAAACATGTAAACGTGACAAATATGCAAAAAAACCAAGAAATACATAAATACGTATACGGTATTTGTTCCAGCTTCCCCATGCACCTTTAACAGGTACTCATCATGCCCTTCAGAGGCAATAAAAAGATCTCTCACACTGCCTCTTTAACTGAGGAGACTTTCTAAAAGGAAGCCCTTAAGGACAGAGTGCACACTCGTCCGAATTCCCCACACCCGATTGCCATAGCTTGCCCGAGTGCATCTCCTCCTCCCTGCTGGTTATCTACGGAGAGCTACAGAAACCAGAGCAGTGGGGGCTTACCAACCAAACACAGTCTCAGCCCATTTGACCACAGGGGAGGCCTGTCAATGGCCCAGATAGTTCTGGTAATTTCCCAGGGTTGACTTCTGCTTCTGCTTTTACATATTCAGAGAGGGAATCAAATATGGAGGGACTCCCTTTGTTCTGGCATGTGTGTGCGTGCGTGTGTGTGTGTGTGTGTGTTGGATCGCCGGGGCAGGGGCCGTGCTCTCCTCCGTGGAAACGCCTTGAAGTGGAAAAAGGCGTTAGGTGTATTTGAAATACTGAGGAGACAGGGAAAAGAGAAGTAAACAGGATTAGCGTTATCAGGCGCGCTTGCGAGGGGACACGCTCACAAATACACACGTATCCCGTATATGTTTGCAAATGCACACACTCACACAAGGAATTGCAAATGAAACATGAATAAGTAAAGCAATAAAGCACCGTCTTGATACGCTGGCCTCAGCCGGAGAAATATTGCCCCTCTTGGACCGTGTGGGCAAATAAGTGTTTTTCTTAATCTAAGTAGTCGAGGGGTGATTTCTGAATGGAAGGATAATTGACCTAAATGGTCCCCCTTTCTGAGCGCGGCGACATCGACTCATGGCTCATAATAGCATGAAAGCGCAGGAGGGGAATATGAGGGAGGCGCCGATGCTTCAATTGCAACCAAACAAGCGATCGGTTAAAATAAAAAAGTGCGCTCGCCACTCCAAACGTCAGGAAAATGAGTGTGGTGGGGGGTGTGGGGTGAGTGCGTGTGCGCACGCCTTCCCCCCACGGCGCGCTGAAGAATGAACGTGATTTCCTGAAACTTGTTTCTGCGTGCTCTCTGAATATCACATATTAGCCGGGCCGTTATTTTGAAAATCTGCCCTTCCTCCCCCTCCTCCTCCTTTTCTCCCTCTCCTCTCTAGTGCAGTACAAGCGGCGGATGGTGCTAATTTCAAAAACATCATCTCCTCCACGCCGAGTTCAGGAAGTTGATTTATAGACGGTGCTCGCGGAGTTAATTGCGGTGCGCGACACCAATCAGTCTTTGGGGAGATTTCTTAGGCGAGCGGGGATTAAATCGACACCCAGCACAAACAAACAAACAAACAAACAAACATATTCATATCCCCCGTATTTATTTATCAATGTTTTAGATTGCACTCTGCCTCCGAGATTGCCCCCTTTTTTCTGTCGAAGATTCAATAAGTTGACAGAAACATTGTCAGCACCGGGGTGTCGCTTTATATCGCCGCTGCCAACAAATCTGTCTTTGGGAAAATGGAAATGTATGTGTTAAGCACGCCCAAGTGATACAGGAGGGGCCCGCCACTGCCACCACCACCACCGCTGCTGCCGCCACCCGCCCAGCACCCCTCCCTTGTTGGATCCTCGAGAGTTGCTCCTCCACAAAATGATCGTCGTTGTGTTCGGAAGCATTCATCTTGATTATACAGACAGAAATGCTTTGATAATGATCTGCGGGAGACGGTCGTCAGAAGTTTGTCAAAAAACACTAAATGTCAAATCCCCGGCGGTGGTAT
>VUQG01025259.1:0-17842 GCA_015106755.1 Etia nguti | reverse complement strand
ATCTGGTGGCGTGACACAGCCTGTCACGCACACACACACGCACACACACACCTTCTCCTCCCCTCGCAGCCTTAGCCAATGAGACGTATGCCTCTTATTGCCTCCCATGCCTCCTCACTGTATTGCACTGCCATGGAGTGAAGAGCACACAGCTGCAAACCAACAGCAGCAGCAGCGGAGAGAGTGTGCATGCATGTGTTCACATGTGTGAGGTCATCTGGCAGAACATGCGTGTTCAGTGACTCAAAAACACTGCAGGAAAACCGAATCAGAGGCATTTGTTTGTGAAGCCGTCAGAGCTGTTTGTATGGTTATTGTTAACATTTGTTAGGTGTATTTCTGTCACGGTTTAGTGCGGTAAACGTGACAGTGGTGCAAAACGGCAAAACGGACTACATTCAACACTATATGAGCTAAAGTTTCAGCTGTTTATCCATGCCTTTAGCTTGCTGTGAAACTAGATTTGAATTTATACTGCTAGCTGACAAAGCTGCACATAATAACAATAATAATTTCTATCATTCTTTATAATAATTCCAAATATTGACACATTTTTAAGCTGCTATCTCCACTCATCTATTTTTTTATTAACAATTTAAATGCTATCTATACTTTTTATAAATAATTTAAGTTAGCTAACCTGCTGCTTTTAGTGTATACTTTATTGATCCCCGTGAGGAAATTCCTCTCTGCATTTAACCCATTCACTCAGTGAAGCAGTGGGCTGCCATTGGGCGCCCGGGGAGCAGGGTGTAGGGACGGTACCTTGCTCAGGGGTACCTCAGGGTAGCCATTCAGGGGAATCGAACCCCTGACCTTCCGATCAGGGGCCAACACTTTACCTGCTGAGCTATCCCTGCCAACAAAATGCTAACAGTTTCTATCCTACTGGATAACATCTTAATGGGAAGTCATGAATTTGGTTAATAATTAAATTAAGTTGAACTTCAAATTCACAATTTTAGCTAGCTATTGGTTTCTCAATTTTTTTTTTATAATTTTTTAAACAACTTATCAGTACTTTTAGCAACATTTATAGTTTCCATAGCTAGCAAGCTAATTTCAACAATTTGGTTAAATTAATTGCTACCAAATTAGCCTCCTAATTGTTTTTTAGCAACATTTCATCAGTTTGTATAATTAGCAGTTATATTTTGGTTAATTTTAACAATTTATCTACATTATTTGCTAACAAATTAGCCTCCGAATGAGTTTTAGCAAAATTTGACACCTCTATAAGTAGCAGTTACCGCTAAACAAATTTTAACTGTGTATCTGCAGCATTAACAAACGACTGGAACTGTCATGTTTTTTTTTTTTTAATAGTTTCCATGGAATTAGCTAAAATTTAACTGCTAGCTATACATTAGGCTAGTTACTTTCTGATTTTTATTCTCAATTTTAACTATTTTAACTGACGGTCACTTTTTTAAAGAATTTTAAAAATCGATGTATTTATTTTAACTCTTCATTCTAAATTTTGCAATCACTTTTAGTTTATAGTTTTATTTTTATTTGTTGGACTGTATATACTTTACTTTTAATTAGCGAGCAGTTTCATATATTTATAAATCATTATTAATTATGTTCATGTTTAGGCTATCCACGCTTCAAAAAAATTATTCTAAAAAGTGCCATCAATATTTTCTTTATTATTATCTTTACTACTGATCATGTGGAGTTGTTTGGAGACGAAGTTAGAGAGGCAAAGCTGAGATGGTTTGGAGAGGTTAACAATTGTATTAACAATTTGATTTATCTATCTATGTTCATAGATTTCACCTGCCATCTATCAGTTTAGGGAATAATCTTTTTTATTTAGAATAATCTCTCTCCATAGGCTATCCCCCAGTCACTGCAGAAAAACCCCAAGGGAATGACTGATTGACAGCTACTGATCTAAACTTTCTGCATTAAGACTAACCTGAGAGGAGTGTAAAGTGTGACCAAAGGCGCAGGTTTATATATATTCATACATGTAAAATACAACTCCATCAGCTTTTGTCTGTCTACAGAATCATTTTGTCACACCTACACACACACACCGTAGAGCAGCTTTATAATTTAAATGTTAATGGCATCACAGGTTTCACTACCTCCGTCAGTGGCTTTAGGAAGAGGCGATCGCACTCACAAATGCCGACTGGCAGGTACTAAACGGTAAACGAGTGGAATTCCTCTTTAAAATGCTAATCAGTGCCAGCTCAGATCTGAGCGTGTGTGAGAGAGACAGAGAGTGAATCCACTTCACAGTCAGGCAGCCACTGTATATGCATGAGTGCTTGTGTATGCATTTGCAGCTCTAAATGAACTGCCAGCTTTCAATACTATTATTCCTTGTGACCTTTTACAGCGCCTGACACAACGCACAGGGTTCAGTTCATTACTGAGCACCTCCACGCGACCCGTGCTCTTATTGTTGACAAGCGAGATCTCAAGAAACCGCAAACGAACATGTCGAGTCAAGTCGAAGTTACAAATCTGTGCAGTTTCTCACATTATCGTGAATTTGTTATCATGAGATTCCCGCCACCCGCCTGCCCGCGCTCCCCCTCCCACCCGTGTTTGTTTTGCCGCCACATATGGCCAGAGCGGCCGCGCCTGCCGCCAGCCCGCTGTCGCCGCTGACAGCCTCCCCGGTTTCCCGGTGAGCAGGCAAACATCTTGAGCGGGTACAAAACGTGGACCGACCCTCCCTTTGGCTGACGTCCAAACTCTGTCTTGCGTCTTCTGGGAGAACAAGAGGAGAAATGGAACAACTGGTTTTAATGAAACAATTACAAGACACTAATTATTATGTTAATGTTTTGCTACTATCATCAGCCACCGCTAACAGCCTCCTGCACCTAGAGGTTCAGAGCCTGCCGTGTGTGAGTGTGCATGTGTGTGTGTTTTCTTTTCAGCTAGGTGGGAAGATGGACATTTTTCAATAGGCAGCGGCAGGAATGTGTTGAAATGTAAAAAGGACCACAAAGCGCCGGCTGTTGTCATTGAATGTCAGGTACATTAATTCCCATAATGCTCAGCGCAAATAAATTAGCAGCAGGGTTGCCAGTGATTCAAAGCCATCAGTTTTAGGTGTGTGTGTGTGTGTGTGTGTGTGTGTGTGTGTGTGTGTGTGTGTGTGTGTGAGAGAGAGATGAAGAGGAGGAGGAGGAGGGCTCAGGAGACAGGCCTGGAGGCGAGAACACACACATGTGAAGCACAAAACATACAGACACACACACAGAGGCGTAAATAAACACATGCATCATGCAGACGCATGAATACACACATGTAAACACATGCATCACAGGCTCCCTCTCCCTCCACACACATGATAAGCAGCAGCGTGCTGCCGAGGCCATTGTTAATGCAGCAGCAGTCGTACATGTGTCGTGCATTAAAGGATAAATCCGCCTTCCTGCTGTTCAAATAAGCAGGTAAAAAAATCTACTTAGATCTGCGTAGTAACATTTATTTTCACACTAAATAGGATTTTAAAAGTGATTAATTTAGTAAAAGTTTTCCTTTTTCTCTCTTAAGGAGGATAAGTTCCTATGTGATGGCCTGCAAAAATAGTAAAAGTCCAGCATGGGGGTCTGATATGCTAAGACTCTGTAACAAGTCAGAGAAAAGGTTTATATTGGTAATGTATTCACCTCTAGTGCCATCTGGCAATCGATACGCTAATAAAGAGTCCACTGCCATACTCCCAAAGTTGGGGGCCATTTGTTTCGCCAGGTTGTTAGGCTACTAAAGTCATCTTCCACTTAAGAAACCCATAAAAGGCTTTTTTAATTTGTAAATATTTGTTTAGTAAGATGTGCAGCCTTGTGCTAGACAATAATTAAATGCAACTTGATATGATAGTTCACAACCTCCCAAATGCCTCCATCAGTAATACTGAACTATTTAGTCAGTCATGCCAGGTTTACTTCCCCAAGCGTTGATCAATTAGAGTAGATTTGTCCTTTTTGCTTTGCACAAGCGTATTAACGTCCTCTTTGATTATGGGAAATTTGAGGTGTTTCACTTCACCATGTCCTTTTCACGTCAGATAGTTCCTTGTGCTTGGATCAGTGCTAAACTGAACTTAGATCACTGTAATCTTTGTTCTTTGCTTTTAAGATTTACATGACATGGTGTCATTGCTGACTGGGCGATTAAGTTATTGGATAACTGTTTTTTCCAAATGGTTTATTCCTATGAAATTGTAGCCTCCTCTGTTATTATTGCTGTTTACAATTGTGCTTCAAATCAATAACTTTTATGAGGTAATGCAAAAAATTAAAAGTGATCTAAATGTACTTTCTGTACCGTTTAGCTTACTATTACAACCACTCGTCCGCTTGCTGTAGCTTTTATTACATTTATAGCTACTCATTATGTTTGGTGGCCAATTTAAAGAGTTTATTCATTATTTATAGTTAGCTAACATTTTAACTATTTGTCCACTCATTAAGCTAGCTATCCCAGTTGTTACTCAGAAATATGGCTAGCATATTAAATTGTTAGCTAAAGTTTTAACAATTGTCATGTTATTAAGTCACTTAATATATGGCTAGCAGTTTAACTAGCCATACTTTCAGCTAATAACTGTACTTTTAACTGTTAATCTGTACTTTGAGCTAATAGTTTAAACTGTTAGCCTTACTTTTAGAGAAATAACTTTTAACGTTCTATTCAGAATTTTAGCTAGATAATTTAATGTTCATCCAGTACATGTTGCTAATTATTTATTTATTTTTTAATCCATGTTTTAGTAAATGAAATCACTAAACGTTTTACTTAAAATTTTAGCTGAGTGATCAATTATTTTTCCAAGCTAATAATTTAAACAGTTTAGCAATAGCATCAGCCAACAATTCAAATTGTTAAACAGATTATTCGAGCAATATTTCATTTGGTTCCATACTTTTAGCTAACAATGTGTTATAACTTCATTGAATATAAAATGGTTAATAACATACTACTAAATATTTTGAGAAAACAGCATCCATAATTTTATTAATAATTTTTACCAAGCAAGTTTAAATGTTTAGTTGATATTTTCAGCTAACAGTTTCATTGCTTTAAATTTAGGCTTATAGCTAACCAAACTGCTAGCCAGAGTTAAAGGGAATTTTTAGTTAAACTTTACCTAACTGAACTGTTTAATGTTCAACTGTCTATCCATTGAATTTAGCCATTTTTTCCCTTTATGATCAGATGTATTGTATATATGTCTTTTGGTTGTCTATGTGGCTTTTAATATCTGCTGAAATACCCCCTTTACTTTTTGTGTCCCGAGATAATCAGTTGTTTAAGGCATTCAGAGTCTTAATTGTGAGAATTTACTACTAAATTTCTTTTTGTTCATTTTGTAAACTACATCTGTTTTTTTTACTTCATAAAGTACAATTTACCATATAGAAGCAGTTGTACCTGAATGTATGTTTATTAGTGGTGATCTGACCCTTTAATTACATTATCTAACTTGTGGGACGTGCATTGTTTGTTGCAGTCATTGCACTCTGAGCCAGGTCACCCTTTGAAAACTGTTTCTTATTCTCGGTGGGACTACCTGGCTGAATGATGGGTCCATGAAAGGAGTAACAATGTCCCAGACTGTTTGCCATAAGTCAGTGAAAGAGGTGATTCATGAACAGTGGGCAATAGGTCTTGGCTCAGACTCTGTGATTGAAACCTGTTTAGTAACAACTGCTAATTTCATTACATGGTGTCAGCGCACACTGAGCGGCTCCGAAAAGGCCCGCTTTGAACTCTCAAGGCCCAAACAATGACACGGGGCAGTCAGGGGGCCTGACGGGAGTGTGACAGGTCGGTGGTGGGTGTAAAAACAAAACATGCCCCCTCCTTAAAAGAAAAAAAAAGGGGGCGAAGGTTTTTCATAATGCTGAAGTCTGTCAAATATTTTGATATGTCCCACACACCATGGTGCAGCTCCTCCTGGGCTTTTTGCCTTTCAGCGGGGGAACAATTGACTTTCTTCACGATCAAGTCGTTCGCCTCCCCGCCTCCAGGCGAAACCTTTCATGAGGAGCCATGGCTTGCCGTTGCAGCTGTTCCGCTGGGGTTCTTCCCATGGACACCGGGGATAAAAACTCTTTGAGGAAGCTACTTCAGTTGTGTGGCCTCGCAGGTTTCTCTTTTTTTCCCCCCATCAAAATGTTGGCTCGCTAGAAAGTTTTGGGTTGTTTTGTCTTTGTTGGGCTGGGGTTGGACTGGAGTGAGGTTTTTTTTTTTTTCCTTTTCCTTTGTCTTTGTCTTTTCTATATGTAACAAGCATTAGCTCTGGGATGTTTGTTTTTTTTCATTTGACATATCTTTAATTAAGCAAAATCTTTTCAATCCGCTGTTAATGCTCCAGGTGTTTTCTACAAATGAGGGTTTCCAGAAAAGGCAAGAAAGACGGCTTCCAGTTTTAAGGATGCACCGTATTTTTTTTGCAGTGTGCACAGCTTTTTACAGTGATTGAACTCAGAGCTGCAGACTTTCAGAACATGCACCATGAAGGTAACTTTGTAAAGTTCACTGCGGATAGAGGAGACGTATGAATATTCATGAAAAATTACCCCAGCTCGCCATCCCTGATAGCGGGCCCTTTTCTGCCATGGTATTAGGCCTGTAAAAGAGATGAAAGGCTTGTGAACCATCCCCACTTCCTTGGCCTTATACTGGGACACAATGGCCAACCAGCCGCTCAATTAGTCTGCCATCTTAGACTGACTGTTTGACAGGTCTAGCTAATTGTTAATCCCGCCATAACTGTTGCTCAGAGTAATTAATCATGTAACAAAAGGGCTCTCAGTGAGGCAACCCCACCAGTGCGGATGTGTGTCAAACCGGGAAGCGAGAGCTAAGAGGGAGAAAAGGCATCAGTAAAGGTTGTCCAATTTACAGCTGAGGTTGATTAACAAATATTTAATCTTCATTTGCGGCACCTTCGCGGCGACGAGCACCCGCGCCCTTGTTTTTGCCGGATGTAAACAGGCGAACGCGTGAGATCTCCTGGCTTTATGTAAATGCCGTGCCGTGTGAGCCCCACAGGAACAGGTTCCAGGGGTCAAGTACCATTCATCATGAGATGGAGTGTCATTTTCTCCACTTCATACGCAGGCAGCTGCTTAAGAGGAGGAAGAGAAAAGAAGGTATTCTTTGAGGGGGAAAGAAAAGGCAGAGCCGAGCACAATCCAGGCTTCAGAGACAGGGGAGGGTGGTGGTCGGGGTGGTGGTGGAGGGGGTGAATAGAAACACAAGGTGCCACTGTGTCAGAATTCAAATGTGAACACAACCGGTGATGTCATTCACCTCCCCAACCCCACCTCGAGTCATAAGACGAGCCACATTCCTGGGAACGGGAAGTGGACACAAAGAGCCACCGTGTTTTGCAGTTTTGCAATTCTGAATCATTTTGCTGTGACCCATGAGTGATTTTTTTTTTCTTTTCCCCCCTCGGTGTGTCCAAATGATGATTAATATCTGTTTTCTATCTCTGTGCCGAATGGTTCCAGCGACAAACAAGAGCATCTCTTGTTCAGATGAAAAAGGAATTTTAGGCTCCCGGGCTATGGGAGCTCATAAAGGGCAAATTGGATAATGTCAGGGGAAAATCGACAGAGGTCAGAGCTCATCTCCATCTTTTTTTTTAGAGAGGGAAAAACTTAAACATAGTCACGGAACAGATATAAGCTTTTAACACCTTTTGTAGGCCTTGAATTAGAAGATCAAGCACCAGAAACAAAAGAAAAAATCAGAAGTCAAGGCCGATTATTTTCCTGATTTTTTCCTCACAATCAGCAGTCCAGCACATGAAAAAGGAGAAAAACCTGACGATTCAAGGAACAAAACAAAAGCCTCCGGAGAGACCCTGGCTGTCCCGCCGGCCGGCCGACCCACCTCCACCGCCACAGAGGACCAAAGCACAATACCGCACACAAAAACCCACAGACAATAAACAGAAACAGTAGGAATCCTTCCCTAATTTGACTTGCTCCACAGGTGGTCACCAGCTGCTTGCGAACAGGTTACTGGGGGCCCCAACGGAGGAGCTGGGATTTTCATTTTAAGTGGAACAATGGGCAACTGCACAGGTCCCCAAAACCAAGAGGTCATTTCTTTCCCTTTATTTCTTTCTTTCTTTTTTTTTTTATTTGGCAGTGCCTGGAGGTAAGTCGCAGCTCCACGGCAGCAGACAGTGAGGTCTTTTGTCTCAACGTCTGCGAACAGAAATGGGGGCTATCAGAAATTCCCCCTGTCTTCGTTCACATGATTCAATGAGAGCCCTGTGTGTCACTCGGAGGGCTGTTCTTTTCTTGTCTATTCATGTCGTACACCGGAGGGAAAGACCCGGCTACACTGACGGCTGAAGGCCTGCTTTTACTCATCCGACAAGACAACAACCTCTGCAGAACTCCGAATTCATTTAACTCATAATTACACGGCTCTTCACACAGAACAGCTCTTCAGTTCAGCCAGATATGTCTGAAATGGACATTGGTCATGCACGAATCCTTGAAATGTCTTAAATGTGCGGCCAAATCCTTTCGTCCAGATCGCCCTTACTACCTCCACTGTCCACAAAAACAGATAAAATAAAAGCCTTCTGTCTGTGGGCTTAAGAAGAAGATTCAGAGGCAGGCACATGGTCAGATTTAGAAACCCCAATCCTCACAAATGAAAGATGAATGTGAGCTGAGGATGTCTTGCAGGCAGAAAGGGGTTTTTCCAGATAATCTTTGACTAGATCCTCCTGAGGCAAAGCAGAAGCCTGACCACCAAATAAGAGGAAGCAAGTTAACATAAGTAATTGTAATTTGAGTGCAACTTCAACCAGCAACATGGGAAAATGCTGGAAGGAGAAAAACAAATACAAAGAGATTTTTTTTGAGAATGCTGATTGTTAAATTTGCCCCATTAAATACAACACATCCAAACTAAATCTACTTGCAACTTCTGGGATTGCAGAACCAGTACATATCTGGCGCTTGACTAAAACAGACAACAATTTGTTATATGCAAATTTGGGCTGATATTGTCCAAAATTAGAGGGACAATTGTTGAATTTGTCATTGAAACAGCCTTGGAAAGAAACTGATTCTGCTGGCAGGAACAAAGACGGTGGTTGCTGGCACTCGGGGACTCTTCTAATACCCATTCTGCTTGATTTAGAGCAAAGTTTCTGTCTGATCAAACCACACATCTTTAAAGAGTGAAGGAAAACAAAGGGGAAACTAAAGATGACATTCCTTAAGCTGAATGAATTTTATTCACACAAATTGTCTTACTCTGTCTTTCATGTGAAAGGGTGTCATTATATTTTCCTAAACCTAACCAAGCAGCTCTGGCACCCAGTACCACCGGAAGTCTAGAGATATCAATACCACATAGGACTCAAATCCCATTCCCTTGTGTAAAAGTCCAGAATTTGACTTTTGCCACCATTTCCACCATTCTCCACCAAGTCTGAACTTTGGTTGTATAAAAGATGGCTATAGTCTCTGCGCTGCCACCAATCAGTTCATGATGTCCCAAATTGAAGCTTCAAACTCATGTGAAAAGGTGTCATAATATTTTCCTAAACCTAACCAAGGAGTTTTGGTGCCTAGTACCACCCATGGTCTGGAGATATCAATCCCACATGGAACTGAAACTCCATTTCCATGGTTGAAAGTCTACAATTTGACTTTTGTTGCCACCATTCTCCACCAAATCTGAACTAAGGTTGTATAAAAGATGGGTATAGCGACAGGATTTGAAGTTTCAAATTCTGTATTTTGGTCCAGCCATCTTAGCTTTTTTGAAATTGTACGGGAAACCAAGAAAACTGGATGTAAGATTGTGGCAACCACTCAGTCGATGTTTCGAAAGTAGAACTCAGTTTTGTTTTAAGGAAAAGAAGGAGTAACAGTTTGGAGGCCAGTAGCTACCTTAAACATGCAATAAAGTTATATTTTGGCAGAAATTATTTGTAACTTTATAAAATAGGGTGATTTTTTTCCAATGTCAAGGTGTCCCACAATTAATGTTAGTTCTGTTAAGGTAACATTAATATTTAGAAATGCTTGTTAAATATTTCAGTTCTTTTGTTGTAAAAGGCGTTTAAAGGGTAGAATTAGCTAACAGAACAGCTGCGCAGTTTCTGTTGTAGTTTAATGTGACCGATGGGCTTTTTGCCAAACCTCACATTGCCACACCAACTTTTAGGCCTAGATTACACTCTATCGTGGACATGGACAGCCGGAGGCACCACAACCAAGTAGTGAAAACTTCTTTGTCCAGCACTGGGGTGCATGCATAGTTGGTGTATTGTAATAAGGTCTCTGCAGGCGAGTCCACGTGGCTACGCAGATTAAATTCGTGTCACTCGTGCCCAAGTGGACCTGCAGAAACCTTAAATACCCTTTTAAGTGATCAAAATGATCCAGTTTGTCCTCTACTGGCAATGTAGTCATTAGTTACTCCAGTTGTGGAAATGTAACATTATCTGTGGATGTCGTAGAGCCATTAAAATATTACTGCTTCAGAAGTTTAGGCTTCTTGGGTAAAATTCACATTTGCTTGACCACAAGACCTCAACTTTTTATGTAAAATTAGTCAAGTCAAGTCCATTCACACGTGCCTAATGATCTTTGGAGGTAGTGAACAAAGTTAGTCTGGATGGAGCTTTTATAATAAGACAAACTTTGTTTATTAAGTGTTTTTGCTTGTAGATAACACAGAGGCTGTTAATAACATAGGAAGAGGGGTGTATGACTGTTCATCTGCATTATTGGGATCACTTGTGTTACATGCTGGAGAATAACCAAGACATCTCAAAGCAATCAGCATGAAAACTCGATGTAAATGATCTATTATTATGCATGTTGCCTAAAAACGCATGGTTTAAACTCTTAATTTATGTATTTCTTTTTAATGCACTTTTATTATTTTTTTGATCCTACCCTCAGAGAGGCTCAGCTGACGAGCTTTTGGCAGAGGCACGCTGTCCCTCGTGGTCACCTTAAACCACGGTCAGGGTGCTCAGCCTGTCCTCTCGGCGCCCTAAAATAAAACTTTCATCTCCCTCGTCATCGCATCCTGAACTTGCCCCCGCGTCCCTTCATTTACATTCACACAGCTGATGTTTGTTGTGAACAGGCGCTGTCAGAGAGGATAAAGAAAGGTTACCTGGTGGCTGGGATGCTTTACACCAGCAGATTTATCCACACTGATGTTTTGATGTCACCACCGGCCGCTCCGGGCGCTTTGCTGTTGCAACGAACCAAACCCAATCAAATCTTTGAAGTAGTCATGTATGCATAAGCGCCGTCTACCTTAATGCTAAATAATTAGCAAACGAGCACGCGGCTCACTGGGATTGCTACCTCAGGGCTAAACTTGCTTTTCCTGCTTTGATCATTACGTTAATTAAATCTGGCTCCCTTGACAGGTCGAGGGCTAAAAAACAGGTAGGTGTCATAGGCACCTCGGCGCAGACAGAAGCACCTGGTGTGTGTGAGCGCTCCAGCTGTCAGCGGCGATGCCTTGAGAGTCAGATGGCACTGGCGTTAATTTGAACCGATGTCCCAAAAGGGGAGGGAGGGGAACAACTCAATCGTAAGACACCCCGATTCTCCGGTCTGGAGGCGAGCGAGGCTGCAGCTTTGCGGCAGCTTTGGCCAGAGGAGGAAAGAAGTCATGTTGTCAGACCTCAGTGTCATCTCGCGTCATAACCAGCGCCTGGGGGACAAATTAGAAGTGTGTTTCGAGAAATGTGTCAAAAGTGTTCTCGGTCCACATCACAGCAGAGGAATCGTGCGAAGAGGGACCTAAACCAAAGTCAAACGCCAAGGGGAGTCAGAGGAGGGACTCACCTATGATTTATTTAAATCAAAATGGCTCAAAACTATGAATAATTACACGTTGGTGGATTCATGTGCAGTCTCTTAATGCAATTATTCATGCAGAGCTTGGCTGGCAGGTCAAGACAGACTGTAAGCACCTCATGGAAGAGCACTAATCACTGTTAGTGCACAAGCAGGGCAAGAAAGGTCAAAGGTTTAGTGCATTAGTGTAAGTCAAACTCAACTATTTTCAAGCAATTTTCTGCATTCACTTGTGTTTCCATATGATTGTGGCCATGTCTAACAAAATAGCTGTTGTAGACCTACTTGACCTTCACTTTTACCTTTGAATTCAGTTTTATTTATATAGCACCAAATCACAACAGCAGTTGTCTTAAGGTGCTTTATATTTTAAGGTAAAGACCCTAAAATAATACAGAGAAAACCCCCAAAATGCAAGCACTTGACGACAGTGGGAAGGAAAAGCTGCCTTTTAACAGGAAGAAACCTCCTGCAGAACCAGGCTCAGGGAGGGGCGGCCCTCTGCTGTGACCGGTTGGGGTGAGGGGACGAAGACAGGACGAAGACACGCTGTGGATGAGAGCCAGGGGTTAATAATAGGTAAAGATTAAATGCAGAGAGGTGTAAAAACACAGAGAGAGTGAAGAAGGTGATTAAAGAAGCAACACTTGACCTATTGCAGCACAACTGAAGGAGTCACCTAATCCTGCCCTAGCTATATGTGGACTATAAATGTACATGTATGTACTTGCAGCAATAGATGACATTTGTAACTATTAAGGCCTTACAAAAAATAACACAAAATTCCAAAGTTTTCGACGCAAACTTGGGGTGTAACGTATAACCACAACAAACACGTTGTGTTTTTGAGGAAACATTTGTCCTTAAAAAGTGCACTGTGAAGAAAATGGAGTCGACATCAAGCAATAATGAGCTGGTCCTGATGTTTCTAAGCAAGAAAACTAAGAAACGAAGATTCTGGGTTTATCCAGTTCTCACGAGAAAGAAGAGAAGGGAGAATTTGATGGTTTGATCCAAGAGCTGAAGCTGTATCACAATGTTCAGAGTGCGGAAGTTTGAGCTATTGTTAGCAGAGTTGGGACCACATCTGAGGAGACAGAGAAATAACATCTCGCACAAACACTCGTAAACAACTAAATAAGCGATAATAAAACAACTTGGTTGTTAGCTAGCAAGTGTTTGCAGACAAATCCATGTAAACTATGGGCAACCATGACCATCTGCTAGAGACCAAAGAAATCACAAGGAGGCTGTTGGTGCAGCACCCTCTTTGCAACGGGATTCACCTGTGAACCTCCAGGAGCCACATTTTTCCCTAGCAACTTGAGGTTGCCAGGACCATGCAGACCAATCTCTATGCCTGTATGACTGAGGCCAAAGATTTAAAATTAGTTATTGAGACAATAAACTCATTTAAAAGGGGATGACTGAGATCACAGGGCAAGGAAATCTCAGGGTCTTTTTTTCCCCTTAGACCACTATATAACTGGACTTCTATGTACAGCCAAAGATCCCCCCGCCTCGTTGGCCAGTAAAAAGAATGCAGGTTTACAAGCACAGGCGATTCCACATGAATTCAGCCTATTGTAATAGCTTGAAGCATTTTTATCACTTGGACCCATCTGAAACATGACATCAGATTAAATCTGCTTCATATTTTAAATGCTGAAAGCCATAAAAATGCATTAATTCAAAGTAAAATAAGCTTTAAACTGGATGTGGTTTTCCCTGACAGTGGCTGCAGGGGAGAAAAGACTCCCCATCCTTGATGAAAATAAGGCAGATGACATTAATTTCTTATGAAATAATCTAGATTGTGTTTGTTGGATCTGCTCAGATTTTTAAAAAACAAAAAAAAAGAAAACACTTTCTGCCTGAGCCCAGCGGCCTTTCCTCCACATCCTCATCCAGCGCCCCACACCACAGAGCGTTCAGTAGTAATTAGTGTCTTCAATATGTTTAACCATCCCACATACCTGTTTAATCAAACCATTTTCTGGGCATGTATTCAACCTTCAAAGGCAACGTTTGAAAAGGACTCGGGAAACACAAAAGCGACTCGTCTCTGAAGCTCCTTTTGATCTAGATCATTAACGTTTTGGAATCAGAAGTTGACATAAGGCCCGGTTTTGTTGCCGCACTCCTGGATCCGTTTCTGTGCGGTGGAAGTTGAAGATGTTTGGAAAATTGCTCCGATTATAGTGTTCATGTGCCATTTGATACCGGTTCCAAGAACAAGGGGAACTGCAGCCAAACCAGACTACACCAATAAGAGCTGGCGGAACTGGCCGTCCTTTCATAGACCACATGGTCTCTTTACCGAGTGGACACATTTTATTATCATGGTAATCGACTTTGTAATTCCGGTGTGAGCAGCCCCACCCTGCTCCATTTACAACTGAGAAATCTCAACACCGATGAAAGCAGAGTGCATCAAGGAACAATGGTTTACTAGAAAGGACAAATGGAGTGGAGTGACTGTTTTTAAAGGCTGCGAGTTCATCAAAAACTTCACATCGCAGGGATTTAAAGGGTCAGTTCGGCCCATTTGAGCTCGAGTAAACCTTTAACTACGCTGAAAATCCTTCTAGCGTTGGCTGTGCGCATCAAAGACCGATTCCACGGTGGAAGTTGTCGCATCGAGGGATGCATTCAAAGCAAGCCGATGGGAGTTCTTCATCGCTCTCCAATGGGGGAACATCAAATGACGACACAATACGTTCTTGGACTTCGCGAACAGACAGGGACGGGCCTCCCTCCATCTCCAGAACCCTTTAAAAGTGAGCCCGTCCTCATCCAACCCTCTTTTTAAAGAAAAGCACTCATCATCTCATCATCACATCATCACGGACTCTCCCGCTCTCTCTCTCTCTCTCTCTTTCCCAGAGCATCGAAGCGGCGACGCCTGCACCCGCGGGCAGCGTTTCTGAAAAATCACAAGAAATTCATTTCCTCCCTGGATGGAAAATAACAAAGGCATTCCTCATGACAGGCCTCTCTTCCTGTCATCTGCCGGCCACAAGTCTAGTGATCTATTATTAGAACATCCCCACCCCCACCCCCCCTGCCTCTTCTTCTTCCCTTCTTTATCACAACCAGACTGCAGAAGTCTCATCAGGTGATTTGATTAACAAATTACAGACAGGCAGGAAGTCTGAGGGTTTAGGCTAAGGTAAAAAACAGACAGGGTACAGTCAGTGTGTTTTTTTGGGGGGAGGTGGGGGATTTTGTGGAAGTATACACCATTAAATATTCAGTTTGATTACTCTTTACTCAGTAGCACATTTCTGACCTAGTTCAGAGTAATTAGGTTTACACTGTTCAGCCACTTTGGTAAACAGGGATATTTTCCTGGTGAGATAACTTCGCAACAGCTCTCGGTATCGTGGTGCACGGTCCCAGCAGGGATTATCTTCGATCTGAAGGAGATACCTATCTGCTGTGTTGATATTCCAGTCTTAATATGAGCAGTCTGTCCCACCAGAGGAGCACAGAGCGCGTTCGCTTGACTGAGATTTTGCACTGTTTTCACTCTGCATAAACTTTATGTGGTGGAGCAGGTGCTAATTTCACCTCTTTGACTCAGTTATACCATCACAAAAACCTAAATGTCAAGCATTAATTAAGCACTTTATTATGTTCCCTTGTGCATTATGTGTCTTTTGGCTGGTTTCAGGGTTTGTTACCCCATTGAATGGCAGTTATTGGTTGGTTTGGGGTGCCTTCCTCTATTTTCTGGCAGGTTCGGTAGGGTGTTATCATCCATTATACTTACTGCAGGTTTTTGCACATCAGTTCTGGACAATAACGGGGGAATCAGGCTGGGTTCAAGCGGGAATGTCTTATGGCAGAAAATTAAGAAGTACCAAAAACTGCAGTTCCTCTAGTGGCTACCTGAGGCATGCTCCAAAGGGGAGTCAATCTCCATAGACCTTCAAGTTAAAATGTCTGACTTTAACAGCAGAAATTAACACATTTGCAGCCTGCTATAAAAAATGGTTTTGGCTTTAATGTGTAGTTTTCCTCCATGTGGAAACTCTTGGGTGGGTCATTTAAAAACAAAGTCATCCATCTGGATACTGGAACTGTGGGGAGATTGGTATCCAGTGGGCCTCATGTCTCCTATTAGACCCCCTGAACTGGACCTCTGCACCATTTTTGTGGTACTGATACCTTTTGGAGCATAATTACTGAAATTTTCTGACTTATTATGAGCCTACTGTGCGGTACATTTAAGAAGTTTGTGCTTGAGTTCTGATAGGGGAAGTTTTAAATTTTCTTTTATTTAGCATTAATAAGCAGGTATCTGTGTCTGTACAATTTCTGGATACATCTTCCTACCATTAGCTGAGAGCACTTCACCCTCTGATTCAAATAGAGTCAGTTTTGGCTTCAAAAAAGAACATGAACAGTCGAACTTTTAATATCTAAGCTTTAAAATGGTTACTTCAGAACCAGTGGGCGACACCCACGGCTGCTGCGTACATTTTTAAAATAGATCCAGTGATTTGGACTTTGTTCGAGGTTGTCACATGTAGTAAACAGTAGGAGACTAGTACAAATCAGTAGTTACCTGGTGACTACTGATTTGTACTAGTCTAGGATAGGATATTTTTAATTCGGTGACAATTGTAAGTAGCTGCAGCAACCAAAAGAACATGCAACACCCTGAACCTCTGGGCGACCATTTTTATTACCTTAGCAATTGCACAGTTCGCCCAGTGGGAGGTAACCAGTCTCCAAACTGAGTGCAGTCTCTCTCAGACAGAGTGTCAGAGGTTTGTAGAAACTTGCAGTCTTGCAAGTATATTTCCAATGTTCCAATCAATCTCAGTCAATCTGCTCCAATTAGTCCAACTCGACTGCAGCGCGTTTCTTTGCAGTGGACTTGATCAAACTGGTTACCAGCTAGTCCTTTCTGGTTGTATTCCCATGTAAAAGTAAGGTTGCTGAGCACCTGTGTCATTTTGCACTTAAATCGCTGTCCTGCAGCAACTACACCAATATTTGTCAAGGACTTTCTGAATTCCTGTTTTAAATCTGAGGTTCTGCTTGGACTGCATGAATGCAAATAGTTCATGTGAATTTCTCTGTATGTAGATGGCAACATATTTGCAATTATCTCTATTTTATCACTGTTAATTGCTCATCTGTCACAAACAGATTGCATGCAACTGTCAACTTGACCACATTGAGCAGACAGACTCCATCTTATTGCTCTCTTATCCCCAAGATTGCAGCTGACCAAGTGGTTGCAGACTTGGTCCCCATCTTCAAAGCAACCATCTCAAGGAGCCGGCAGGTTAACGGCAATCAGAATGCATTTCAGGTCTCACATGTCTGAAAAAGGTGTGAAAATGACCACTAAAAAACAGAGAGATTATGTAGCTGTGTTGCAGACTAATCTCAGAGGGTTATTGTTGTTGTAAGCCAGATTTGCCTTGTGTTGTAAAAGGCTGTATTTTCATCCAACCTGTGACCTACAGTAACAGAGTGTTTTTGGTGCCAAACAGCTTGTGAAAATGAGAGAGCCGCAGTAACGTAGCCATAACAAATTTGTCTCAAACTCTTTGTGTACACAGTCGAAAACTGAATGGATTAATTCACAATTCAAACCTCTAAATGTGGATTTGATAACAGTCATTCATTGGGCTGATAACTTGCGATCTGATTTGATAGTTGCCTGTAGTGATATCTAACCGTGCCTGAGTTACATCAGAGGGGAAAAAGTGCGGGTTATTCTCAGAAACAAGAGCATGTGCTTGGATTTTTAAAGCATTATTTCCGTCGCTAACAGCAGTTTTATATTATATTACAGGAAATTGAGGTCTTTTTTGATTTAATTTAGGTGAAACAACCTTTTCACCAGTCAAATCAAAGCCAATTAAGGAAATCTGATTGACTGCATAACCCAATGTGTGTGTGTGTGTGTGTGTGTGTGTGTGTGTGTGTGTGTGTGTGTGTGTGTGTGTGTGTGTGTGCATAAAAAAAGA
>VUQG01025258.1:0-12334 GCA_015106755.1 Etia nguti | reverse complement strand
GGGAAAGACCATCTCTGAATCGAGGAGGGGGCCTAAGGGTACATCTTTCGCCATCTTACAATGCTGTGATTGCAGCCATTCCCCAACTCTCTGTGAATGGTACTCATGACCATTGATCAGTGGTCTTTGATCAGTGGGTTTTGGTCAGTGGTTGTTGATCAATGGTCATGAGAATTTGCATAATTAAGATTAAGGAACTGACCTCCCAGCCCATTGTTCCTTCAGTGGGCTGGTTTCAGTCGTTATGCAAATGTACTGTTTATAAGATTGGGGAAACCTGCAGTCAGCTGAGACTGAAGAAGTCACTTGGATGAGTGACGAAACGTTTCTCCCACAAAACACTACGTCCAGATGAACAGAATCAACTTTTGGAGATATGATCTGAATTATTGTTCAAGCAGCTTTTGTACTTGATACTGTAATTACAGATTCACTCTTTTGTTATGATAGTGTGCCTGGTACATCTTGCGTTTGGGTCCTTTGGCAGCAGTTCATGACATTTCCTGTGCAGATTACAAAGATACAGTTTGTATATTTCAGTGCTTTGGACACGTGTTCTTAATGCCAGAAAATATACACTAAAATTACATCTATACAGTGTTTTTGCATCAGACTTTACTTTCATATCAGTCACACCAATCCCGCATTTTATTTGAAATCATCTTGTGAGCTTCATCAATAATTTAAAAAATACATTTAGCAACTGTTTTACATTTTTAATCACTTGAGGTTTGCATATAAAAACTTATCGGGGTTGAGGACTCATGACAAATCAATCACATGTTCATAAACACATGGCAGGAATAACTTTTTGGCCTGCAGCAATCTGTCACAAAAAAGAAGTATGAGTTCCGTTTCTGTGCCACCACGATGTAAGTAATGGTCTCAGCTTCAGCACCTCTATAAAAATTGTTTGGCTCTGCCACTGAGTGCAGCTTGTCTAGTAATAAACTTCACCCTCACACTTATATTTATGGAAATCACATTATCACATAAAGTCAATTTTGGATAATAAATTTTATGATATTGTAGTTACTGGAACATTTTCAGATGCATATTTTCAAAACTGATGATAAGTAACATACTTATTGATAGGCTGCAAAATTTGTTTTGGATCAAATGTCTTTATTAAATTTACAGGTGCTTTTGTTTCTTGCAGAGACAACAAAGTGTTGTGGCGTTGTCATGATTGGCTTTTTCTGTATTTTAGTAATGGAGTTTCTTCTGTCTCCATTTGTTTCCTCAATGGCTGTTCAGAAGGAAAAGGGGCTCACTACTCCTATAACGTGAGGTATCAAATACATACTGGTCAGCAGTTAAACCCACATTAAATGCATAGTACCATTTTAGTAGAGTGAGATAGCATGTTCAATTAGTGTCTTTAAAAAGGCAAGGCCTGTACAAAACAAAGTAGCACACATACGCACACATCTACAGAGAACAGAGACAAATGTTGCACAACATAGCACACACAGCGTTACCCCAGAGGTCCCCTGGCTAGGGATGAGAGTTGAATTTACGAGCCTCAATCAGTTTCTCAAAAATACAACTAATCCTCTGCGTCCCTGCAAACACACACACACACACACACACACACACACACACACACACACACACACACACACACAACCTTTCTTTCTTTCTCACACTCTTTTGCCCTTTTACCAACTCTACATTCAGTGCAGCACACTCATAACTGCGAGCGAAAGGGAGAGGGCATGTATGTATGCATGTGTTTATGTGTGAGTTTGTGTTTTCATGTGTCAGTGTGTTTATTTGTCTTTCTCTATGCTGTGATTGTGATGGTGTGCTTGGAGACATTGTTAGCCCCAACAGAGGATTGCTGCCGTGTGTTTCAGCTCAAGGTCTCAGCCTCCGTCTCCGGCTGTGGTCTCAGCTCCTTTCCAGCTGCTCCACTCTGCCTGAATGAGCTGCTAACCTTGGCACCAAATCAATATCAGCCAAACTCTTTGAAGAATCACAGATGGAACTGGCCTCACTGCTCTGTGCTTTCGGTAGTGTGTGATCAGTGTGTGTGTGTGTCTGTAATTGCTGCCAGCCTCCCTTTCCTGCTTGGCCTGCGTCCAGAGAGCAGTGTGATGGTGGAGTATCTGCTCTCATTCATGATGGAGGATGAGTTTTAAAGTTGGCTAAAATCCACCCACATCCCCCCTCAGTTGCACCCACAATGGTTACAATTCATAAGTTTCGCAAGATTGATTTATTTTATTTAATTCTTCAGTTATTCGAATCTAAAATAAGGCGGTTCTTTCTTGAATCCTTCCAGCTGCCTTTGTCCTTGGCGTAAACGTACACTCGCACACGCATGCTTCCTGTAACCCAGCCTGGTATCATCTGATCTGGGTGTTGCTGAAGCTGATCGATGGTTGTGTTGAAATATCTCAGGGTGTGATGGGAGGCTGCATTCACACAGGCACAGAAACATATCAATAGCCTGAACTCTCTGATCCATCATCTGTGTCTCTAAATACAATTAAATAGCTTCTTTTACACAAATGCACTTTGTACACAAGCTAACACCTAAAAACAAATAGATACATGCTTGAATAGATTTTACAGCTGATCTACTGCAGCAATGCCGGCACTGGCATGGCAAAACACGCAAAACAGACGCCTGATATGACAATATGCAGAAACTCCTTTATGGTTTCCCCCACTAAGGCATAAAGGAAAACAACATTTCCAATTAATGGGAAGAGAGTGTGTTAATTTTTAGATAAAGTGTGTTTTCTTTACTGCCAGCGTGGTTTTTACACAATAGTTTTGAATGTGACGGTAACTGAATTACATGTTGAGATTCCTTATCACAAAGATGATTATAAGAACCTGCATATGAGAAAATGTGCAGAATTTGTGAATATGAAGCATCGTCTTTATATTTCTTGATAAGATTGTGATATTCATTAAGTCCAGTCTACTAGAAAAAATTTTTTCTGAATTGCTCATGTGCTGTGTGTGAATAACTTAAGTTAGCAGCTATTACAAGGCCAATACTTGCACAGAGCAGCAGCCTGGAAAATGAATCCTGTGTTGCACACCTCATTTAATCAGTTGCATGAATCTTCAGTGTTTAAATGAAAAGTCACTTCTTGTGGCTTTGAGTCCAGTGTTACCCTGGAACAAGGTAAATCAGAAAGTCCTTCAGAAACAGAAAAGAATAAAGGACACTTGGGCACTTTTCACTCATCAGAGGGCAAATTGGTCCATCTTCTGACTGCAGTCTATTGATGGGAAGGACAGCCACACAATAACAAATATATTGTGATTCTGATTGTATTCTGCCATCATTTTTCTTTGTCTCCTTCTTTCTGCTCTCCTCTCTCATTTTTTCCCCTTTTCTCCTGTCCTCATTATTTATCTTTACTCTATTCTATTACCACCCCTCCCCCAGTTCGTATGCCTTCCTGCCTTCTCGTATTGATTTTCATTTATAGGTTTTCATCCTTTTCACTCCCATTTCTCAGCACTGATGGCACCTTGCAGGTTGCCTCTCACTCTGCCTCTTCCCTCACCTCTCCACGAGTAAATGCCTTTCACGTTCTCTTGCCGTTCTTTTGTTATAATATCAGATACTTCTGGGCTTTTCAATACATAGAGGGCAGGCTGCCACAAAGAGCATGCACCGCAGGTGAACAAGTCTTGGTAGTCTTATGCTATTCAAAAGCCACAAAGGTCACCCTCTTTCCTTATACATTAGTGAAAAGAAGTTGGTATGGATCCAGAAAGCTTTCAGAGAAAAAAAGGTGCCACTAGCTATCAAAAGATTTATTATAGAGTATATTCACTGCAGTATAGTCTGCTTCATGGATGTTGATGTTACTCATATCAAATGTTGGCTGTGAGTTATGAGCCAGGAGATGGATTGGCTCAATAAATACATTGTTAGGAAGCACTGTGCCCGCATTGTGTATTCTGTAATCACAGAAAGGTGCCACAAGGGAAAAAGGAAACAAAAGTGGGACTTATCATACTGTTCCCCAGCTTCCAACCAGATTTCCAACCAGATTTCCAGATAATAATTTGCAAAAAAACCCCAAAAACAAAAACAACCATATATAAAGTGAATATATTCTTAGCCTAAATCACTGATTTTTACTCATAGAAGACAAATCTCTTACTTAAGTGTTCACTTATTTCAACTTGCAAGAGGACACGTGTTCTAACATACTCAGGTTATGTTTCACATTCAGTATTAACATAATGAATGCAGGAAAAATTCTAAAATCAAGGGACAATAAGAATTAGGAACATTAGTGTCTACTGCAAAGCTGACATAATTAAAGAGAACTTTAAATGGGTTGACTTCACATATTTTTACTGTGGCTGCAAGTTGTTTCCACGGTCCAAAGACATGCCTTTTAAGTTCATTATTGATTCCAAATTCATCCTAGGTGTGGGTGTGAGAGTGATTCTCTGTCTTTTGTTGGTAGCCCTGTGATAGACCCGTGAGCTGTCCTCCTGGATATTCTGATATTCTCCATCTGTCACAGTCTTTCTGGATTCGCGATTAAGGGTACAAGTGATGTTCACTGAGGATGTTCACCAGCATAGTGTCCAACATGAAGATGCTAGAGTTGACAGCTAAAACAGACTGAAACTAGTTACATTTAGTTAGAGTCATATATACTGGGGCACTTTTGCTATTTCGCTAGTTTACCAAAACATTCAAGTCACAGTTAATAGTATTTTCAGTATTTCCACTAAAAGGGACTCTTTCTTTAGCATTTTCCATAGAGTTCAGAATTCAGTCATTTCCATTGGATTCTTCTCCTGAAAACAGGCATACAAAGAAAAGAAAATACTTCCAAACCTCCATGTAAGTCACTCTGATATGGTAACTTTCCTTTTTTTATCTTTTTGTATGTATATGTATATATATATTTCTTTTTTTTTCTTTTTTCTTTTTTTAAGGTTATAACATATTTAAACACCAAGGACAAGAAAACTTGTTAAATCGGTTGCATCATGCCTCAAACAACTTTAGATTCCTAGCATAGTGTGAATAACAGTCATTAAAAAATACCAGATAGCATCCTCATCCGGACTTCAAGACTACAGAATACTGTTTGTCCCGTGAGTTACATCCATGCTGAAAGTACATAAGAAGACCAAAATCTACAAAGCAAACATTGTTTACCCAATTAGATGGATGGCTCTGTGATTGTGTGTAAACTGGACTCCATGTTTGTTTTGACTCTCCAACCAACGAGGAGAAGCCTGAGTATCAATGGAGCGAAATGTCAACTAAGAAGAGCGATAACGAGATGGCGTCGGAAATGTATGCCCTTACTCTCTTGCGCCTTACACAAACATGCTAATATCGATGTTGGTTATTAATTGACCAGACAAAGAGTCATCCAAGGAAGCGGGCTGTTTTTCTCTGATAACAGACACAACCTCTAATTCTAAAAAACTCTTTCTAGTTAAAGAAATCAAACTGAGGATGATTCTTCTTTAAAATAACTAAATCCTTTATTGATACAAATAAATGTAAAAGAAATTACTTTAAGGAGCAAGAATAATGCTTAATGTCTAATATTTTCTGGCCCATTAAGACAACTGTCTAATGCTAGCGAGTTATTATCTTTTCAAAACCTATAAAGCCAATCAGGAATATTAATATATTCCAAAACATTTCAAAATAAAAAACAACAACACAACAACAACAACAACAAATGTTGCTATATTTAATTTATCACATTCAAAATGAGCTCACATAAGACTGATGCTAGGTTTTGCTGATCTTCTTCTAAGTCCAAACATCTATTTGTCTTTGACTGTTGCGGCACTGAAAACAATAACAATAATTGCAAAGCTATTAGGAGTCACTTGTCAGTCCCCAATATCACCTGTCAGCACGACTGTAATGAAGTCTATCAGTGCCGATAAAACTCTCTGTATATCACAGTATACCACCATTGTAAATCTGGTGTCTGTGATACATTTTATTTCGACCAGTAATGAACCAAGTGTGTCGACTGAGAGTAACCAATTACATTTAATGTGGTGGAAAACCTTGGAAGGGTCTAAGAAAAGTTTTTGAGAGAGGAGTGAGGAGTGCAAGCTACAGTGATGTCTACATTCTGCAGGAGTACAGTGACAGTACAGTCAATTTTCCTTCTAACGGTGAACAGGAGCAATGTGACAAACTGATTGGTAGTTTTTGTGCATTAGAGTTCTGAAAACTGATGGAGAACTCTTTTTTTTATTCCTTTTTACAAGAACAAATGCACAAGGACAACAACTATGATGAAGTGACACTTTCACCACCTACTAAAAGCCCAATGAAAATATTCTGGAGAGACAAGAAAGGTAGGATAAGTTTGGAAGTGATCCAATCAAATGCCTAAATTTAGATGGCTAAATTATGATTAAAACTAAATAATGTTTAATTCAAAAGACTATCACTAAAACTACATCAAAATTTGCTGTCAAAATTAACACTGCTGTGGAGCCATACAATATCAAGCATACTTCAATACTCTTTGTGTGTTCACTCCCACTGCCACAAGGGGGAGAAAAATGTTTTGCACTGCAGGGTTAATAATAAAGCGAAAATGCAAATTAAAGAAAAGAAACATCCCCTTCCACCACTCCATTCCCTACATTTTAACTTACTGGATATTGGAAATGCTACTGCCTGCATTGGTACTGAATGTCAATTGCAAGTCATTTAATGATCTGATGCTAATGGAATTACCAAGAAAAACTCAATTTTGGGGATTTGATTGCAAGACCATGTACAACCTTTATACAAATAAATTTTCTAAGGTGTCTTTTGAAGTTTGCAGAGTCTCAGCTGTGATATAGAATGTGAAGAATTCATGTCTTCTCTTCTGACATATGGCATGAATATGATTACTTTCAAACAGAGAGCTTCCCCTTTCCCTTTTGCCCCCCTGCAGGTCCTCACCTGTGGCAGTACTTTGCTATTTTCCTCTTACTGATTGAAAAAATCTAAAAGTGTTCAGTAAAACAGGGGTCTTTGCCCCTGTAGCCTGGCATTACCAAGAGTCGTATTATCCTCAGTAGTAGCTCTGAAATACACACACACAGACACACACACACGAACAATGGCACATCGATCACACATCACTACATTCTGACATCCTGAAGCCGCCCATACATACACACACACACACACACACACAGACCTAGACCCACACAGTCACAACAAAAACATTGATTTGCCGCCCCCCCCTCCCCTCCTTCTGCAGAAAAACACTGCCAATCTTCACCAGGCTGTAATTTTATGGCACAACAAAATGAAAGGGTAATTTTAGCAGGATAGTGAGGGAGAAGCACAAGCGGAGATAAAGGGACAAAGTTTGGTGTCTGAAAGGCCGGTGATGATGATAGCAGCCGTGCAGCGAGAGAGAAAGGAGAGAGAGAAAGGCCGTTTGACAAGGCTGACAGCCTCATGCCTCGCTACCCAGCTCAGCACAGAAGACAGGCGCTAAAACACTGCAATTTAGATAGTTTACTGGCCATTGTCAAAACACTAGCACAATCTGTGGAGGGTTTAACGGGTTTAAAGTCACTCAGTGGGACCCCCACCATACTCTACTTACTTTCCACTGCTGTCTTCTGTATACCTATGCTGAGCATACTGAATAGTCGACCTGCTGACTCTCTCACTCCAATGTAAATTTGAGTTTCAGTGAAAAACTTTAAATTAGTAATAACTTTTTTATAACGCTATTAAAATATAATTCACTGTTACTGATTTGTTATGGATATTCTTCTTTTCTCTTTATTTAGTAATTCTTTATCACAGCGCAAAGATGAAGACAAACAATACACTATGAAGTTGAAAGTCACTTTTTCATCTGCCCTACCTTTGGCTAATAAATATAGTCTTTGAAAACCACAAAAGAACATTATGCCAGAATTGGTAAGATAGTATATGAGTGTGTCCAGAGGATTTCATTGTGATTAGTCACCGCTGCCTCTTCTTCCTTGCTTTGTCCTCCTTTGGGGCCAGATGGTATCAGTTTATTGTGTAGCACTGATGAAGACAAGCCATGCTTTTTATTCAGTTCGAAGGAAGGCCAGGATAGATTGATATTGATAACTTCAAACGGAGGTTTTGGTCTGTGGTTTGCAGAGTGGAAGATGTCCAGCAATTTCCACTTTTTCCCACCCTTACGGACAGAAAACAGTGCAGTGTCTCTGTTAATAAATACTCTGACGAGCAAAGAAGTCTCTGACAGTTAGTGTTAGTTAATGTTAAACAGTTATTCTGCTCCTCAGCACCATCACTTTGGATTTGAAAGCAGTCAAAAAGTAGTGTAATTGAAGTCCTGACTTTCAGGTTTAATTCAAGCATTAAAAATTGCAAATTGCAAATTGTTTAGGAAGAGATTTTCACACACTACTTCATAGAGATGGGAATTGTTAAGAATTTGTCGATTCCAATTCCATTATGGATATCAGTTACTGATTCTCACTGGGCTTTCACTGGCAGTACATAACTTAATTCATCCCTTGAGAAAGTAATTAATTGTACTACTCATTACATTACTTTGGCGTTCCTACCTGAAATGACATGAAACACACTGTCCCACTATGACCAGTTAGCAATATAAAGCTGAGGCTACTGTCCCACACACCAACAAAAATTCCCATCCTAATTAGAACACACGTGATCTTTCTCTTAGTATTTAGGTATGAACACAAAGCAAAGGTGAAAACTAAGACAAAGAGACTTCAAAGCGATCACCACAGTGATTCCACTTTAGAAACTTCAGCAGGTAAAAACAGAGGCTGCAGCCTGACTGCTCATCAGTTTGTTACCTGTTTAAGTTCAAACTCTGGCTGCTGGCTTTGGGTCGGCATTCACTCAACTTTATCCTCACTCTGGGTTCTTGGCCAGCTTAGCATTAGCATGCTGTCTGTGCAGATGCTTGCAAAGACCTGAGGTTGTGTTAGCAACATAATGCGGTTGTTTCTGTTCTGGATGCAGTTTCCACTTTACCATTGTGCTCTCATCCTTTTGTGCGATAAAAATAAAAGTAATGTCCATATCAACACTGTAGACAGCACCACTTTTTTCCTCCTCAGGCACAGCTGATTGTAGCGCAAGTGGAGCAAATAAGCAGAATCAATAGGCAAACAGACTAACAATTCCAAGAAATCAAACTACTGGGAAGTTCTCGATTCCCCTCCCTACTGCTTGGTCCATTTTTTGAGACTCAAAATTGTTTGTAATCAGAATACGCCTGACGTCTGCAGTACTATTCAGAATTAATTCTGCTACCTAGCAGTCATATCCTCAATACCACCCACTCCAACTGTCACCACATGATGACTTCCTTCCGCTGCAGTAACACCTTCTTAGACCTGTATTGAGTTTTCATTAAAAAAAAGTCACCAAATGCAAGTTCAACACTTCAGCACATATGAAGAAAACAGTTCTCCTCTGCCCATGAAACACTGATTTGTACAAATACTTTATAGCAAACTTTGAAAATAGAAGTGCTTTGGGAGAAAAAAACCCACTTGTAATTCCAAAACGCTTGATTTAATATTTTTGCTAAAGTCCTTGAATTAAAACTCTAAGTCTACAATTCAATCACACCATGATTGATTTTTTTTTTCTTATCATCTCACCATTGTAGTGATCTGCAGATACAAAACTATGAACGTTATAGTAAATGTAGCATGTTATGATGTCTGTTTTAGGTTAAGTTCTTTACTTGTATCAATTAATTTTGTTGTGAGATTACACAAAAAGTTGTGGTGGTGAACACTGGCTTAGAACCAGAGCTTGTGCACCAACAGCCAGCCTTAATAAGATTTAATCTGGCCATTGCAGCTCATCAAATTTGAAGGGGTCTAATAGTGAAATACAGATGGTGCTCAGAAATGCAAGACACCAACACGCTGTCAAAGATAGATAGATAGATAGATAGATAGATAGATAGATAGATAGATAGATAGATAGATAGATAGATAGATAGATAGATAGATAGATAGATAGATAGATAGATAGATAGATAGATAGATAGATAGATAGATAGAACATCTGGGGGAGGGGTCACAGCTTAGAGGTCGTAACCTTGAGTATTGATCAGGTTTTGCCATTTCCATGGTGACTGGAGGCCCTCTCTCTGACCTGCTGGAGTACATCAGACCTGAGATCCATAACGCTTGTTTGTTCTCTCTTTTACTCTCTCTCCCTCCCTAACTCTCCTTCTCTGTCTCATGCACATACTGTGACACACCTACACAGAGGTGCAAACACACTCATCAGCCCACACATACACACGTATGCACACACAAATACACACAGCTGCTCATCCAAGCACAGGAAGAAACCGAATTAAACCTTAAAAAACAATCTGAGCCTGCAGAGAGGACAATTCATCATGATCTGTGTGTGTCAGAGGTGTGTGTGTGTGTGTGTGTGCGTGCGTGCGTACGTGTGTGTTGCATGGAAGGGGGGATTGTGGAGTTGGTGCAAAGGGGTAACTGCAACACTCGAGCCCCTGACCAGTAGTCCACAAACTCACACACAAGCAGTGCTCACTTCACAACATCTTTAAACACTCATCCACATTCCAGCCAAGGTCAGCTAGACTGTAAATGAAGCTACATATCTGGCCAGGATTTGAGTGAGTCAGAGAAAGAAGCTGAGCCAGTGAGAGAGAGTGAAATGAAAGACAGAAGTAGAAAATGAGAAATGAGAAGAACACATGACACATACAGTGGAAGCATGTTAGAAACTGGTTTATTTAACACCAACACCAACTTTTTCCTCACTCCACTCATGACTTTTTTTGCTTTTTCTTCTTTAACATTTGCTCTATTGGCTCTCTCTTGTAAGTTCCTCTGAATGGACTTGTCTTTTTCTGATTTGTTGCATTCTCCCTCTGTGTGTGTGTGTGTGTGTGTCGCTACTGGAGGCGACTAAAACAGAAGAAGGGCTTTGAGTTTGTCCCATAGGCTAGCAGGGGCCCGCAGAGCTTAGGGGCTGCCTCTTTGTGAGGAAATGATTTTCTCGGTGCTGAGGAGGACACTCCAAATCATCTCCAGCAATCTCAGTAATGGCCCTGAGACGCCGCTGCCTTTGTCCTGTAATGGTGACAGATGACTGGCTGGGCAGACGGGGGCCATCCAGATGCCTAGCAAAAAACCCCACACCCGTACACACACAAACACTTGCATAAATTGCCACTCCACCAGCAGCCGGTGTGATTGCGGGTAATTGTCTCTTCTCGGGCTGTGGTGTTAGTGGTTATCCTTAACGATCACTCTCAAAGAGGAGTTCCAACTATCTGTCCTTTCAAAGGAAAGATGATTCCACTTTACAGAGTCACGCCTGAGCACCCCAGCAGAGCTGCCTTCAAATATAAGAGCTATGACAATACGGCTTTTAATGTTAGTGGAATAAAAGTGTTACGGACTTTTTCACAGCACAGATGACATGTTGGTTATGTCAGGCAACACAGATGCGCATAAATTATTATCAGGTCTACTGCAGCACAATGCACAATTACATCATCATTTATTTCTGAGGTGTCAAACATAAAGCTTGTGAGCGAGAACCAACCTCTGGATGATTTTACAGGAAAACAAAAATTGCACAGGAGGTACTGATCAAAAGTTTAGGACCACATGCCTTTAAAAGGCCGAATCTGTGCAAAAATGTGGATTCATTGTCATTTTCCGTCAGGTAGTAACACTGTCTTCACCACTTGCGGCCGTCTTCACCACTTGGAGAAATGTTCCCACTAACCTCATGGAAATGCTTGCATCAAGCATGCCGCAAGGAAATTTTTGAAGTGATCAACAATAAAGGTGGAGCTACTCATTACTGAGTTCATGTTTGGAACTTTCATTTCTCTTTTAAGGGGTTTACAGGTTTTTTTGGCGGTGTGGTCCTAAACTTTTGATCAGCTGTAAAACAGCCTGTTTCAGTTTAAGCATTGTTTTCAATATATTGCATGCTCAAAAAAATGTTTTGTCTCACTCCCATTTCTTCTTGTTGCATGTTGAAGCTTTACTTGGAACCTTGTTAAGATCCAACCATGCAAAATATGATTTTTTTTGCCATTTTTCAAGTGGTCTTAAACTTTTGATCGGGACTGTATATGACCCATTTTGTATTTTTTTGTTTCAATTCAATGGAATCTCTTTTTTGTGTCTCAACAGCTGAAAAGACCCCAGTTTGCAAATCAAATCAAATCAAATCAAATCACTTTTATTGTCACATCACATGTGCAGGTACACTGGTACAGCACATGCGAGTGAAATTCTTGTGTGCAAGTTTCACAAGCAACAGAGGTGTGCAAAATACAAGGAACAGGAA
>VUQG01025257.1:0-11905 GCA_015106755.1 Etia nguti | reverse complement strand
TGTTACAATGTACAGGGTATGAAGTTATGTTATGAATATGCTATAACTATAAGTATGTACAGGCTGTAGTGGGTGTACAAGCTATGTACAGGCTATGAACAGGATATAAATATGAAAACTATACAGAAATATGAACTATGCAAGTTATAAACAGTTGTAGAATTATATTTATCGTATTGTACAGAATGATTGTCTATACAGCATTTACAGTAGTGCAGTTAAGATCAGTGAAATATGTGGATAATTTCTACAGAGGTTATATAAAGTGCTAGTGGTTGTGAGTGGTGGTTCAGTCCAAAGTGTTAAGAAGTAAATTTTCAGTTTGAAAGAAGACATTTTGCAATCATCAACATTTCAAATTAACATTTCTTTTCCCCAAATGGTTTTTATAAGTTTCAAAATGAATGTTTTTAATCACAGGACTGACACAAACATAAAAGTGAGAGAAACTAAGCATGCACTGCTTGACTGTTGGTAACTTTAGGTTAACTGTACAGGAGGTTTTGGCAGGTAGTTGTCAATCACTAGGAGGACTAACCCTGCTTCCATGCATTTGTCCATTTACAGTTGTCAAGTGGTCATTATAAAGCCACTTTGTTCTGACTCCCAAATGCAGCTGAGGCCAGAATGAAGAACGTTTCAATGAAAACAGAGGTTCAACAACTCCAAATCTACTGGTCAAGTAAAAATAATCCATCTGCATGTGCATGGACAGTAAAGAGTTACAAATCAAAATATTTACCAAGTTTATTTTAGTTGCTTACTTGTACAGTTGCATGCAACTGTTTAGGTACAAAAGACCTAAATGAGTGAACTAATTCTCAAAAGGTAAAAAATAACAGCTGGAGAAAATTTCAATGCTTTAGAAATTCTCTGTGTTATCTTGCATCACTGACAAAATGCACCAGCTAGAATCATCCATTCATTTCATATTATACTGAAATTACTGAAACAAAATTTGAAAAAAAAAAATTGAAACTTGAAAAAAAATTATTAAATTGTTTTTTAAACATAAAAACATTTTAAATATAAAAATTCTGAATTTCAGTTTCTAATCACTTTTTCAAATTGATAAAACTTTTTGACCCTGACTTGGCGCCATATATTAAGGAGCAGCTGAAGGTTTTGTAATGCCCCTGACAGTCCCCTGCAGACTTGTGGACTGACTGGACGACTAAACTGCATATGTTGCTTTTCTAGTACCATATTTTTCGGACCATAAGGTGCACCGGATTATAAGGCGCATTAAGCGAAACAAAACAGTCTGATAAATCAAACTTTACTCAACTCATTCTTCTTGCTTCCTCCACTTCTGCACTTCTGATTCATTAATGTTGAATTCTCTCACAGCTGTTCTATTCCCATGTTGTTGCAGTATATTAATGACTAACCTCGTATTGTGGATGGATTATCTCAGTTCTCCTGACTGAAGTTTGGTCTGTTTACAGCATCCTGCCATGAAATTGCATTTGTCCTTAACGCAAGGGTTCCTGATGGTTATCTTTTACTGAGTGGAAAACGGTTGATAGCAGAGCTGTACGCTTTAATTTTTTCAGAAATCCCTCATTCAGAACATGGTATATCGTGTTTAGGTGGAAACTAGCGAGCTAAATTCCTGCTAACGTATAACTTCGTTAAATTTAATAAATTCTGTTTTCATGGATGCCTGGATGTTAAACTTAATTGTTACACCTGGTAAAGCAGCAACGCTGATCATTTTATTAAAGATGAAAGAATTTAGACAGTTTTTAACTCTCAGTGATGCTGCAGTGTTCGTTTGACTTTGGGGCCTGAAGCGGAGTTTGGAC
This sequence comes from Etia nguti, assembly GCA_015106755.1. Lineage (NCBI taxonomy): Eukaryota > Metazoa > Chordata > Actinopteri > Cichliformes > Cichlidae > Etia > Etia nguti. The sequence goes on along the minus strand of VUQG01025257.1, from coordinate 10,097 downwards.
CCAGATTACTCCGCGAGGCTCCTGACTACGGTAGCCGTAATGCTCCAACAATCCATCAAGCGGTGTGGCTTCGTAGCTTACCAAAGTTGTGTTAAAACATTTTTTGACAGATTTTTGAGCGCCATGTACCACATAAAATCCGTTCGAGGTCAGTAAGCACAACCAGAATTCATACATAAGGCGCACCGGATTATAAGGCGCACTGTCGATTTTTGAGAAAATTAAAGGATTTTAAGTGCGCCTTCTAGTCTGAAAAATACAGTATGTCAATACACTTGAACACAAGATTTTCTTTTTGGTGGGGAAAAAAAAGTTGTTCCTGGATAACAAAGTATACAGGACAGAAAAACCAGCAGATAAACACAGGAACTTGGTGTGCTGAATGGTGCCTGTCCACAACAACAAGTCATACAGTGACTCATGGACATGTGGCAGAAGTAACCTGCTGGCTGCTCTAAAAACAACTGAACACCAGCTTAGTTGTTAAGTGGAAGAGAACATTGCACAAGAAGACTATGAATTCATCAGCTGCAAGACATTTAAAGCCAGTTGACTTTTACCAAGATCTGTGCCTTTCTTCCTCTCACAACTGACATTTCTTCTCCTCTTACAGAAAGACAGTAAAAAACTAAGGAAAATCCAAGTGATGTGACAACCAATCTGATTAAAGGTTGGGAGTAGATGAACTGTGTTGTGGGGGTGGACCAATAAAAGAAAAGGGTTCAGAAACAGTCGGTTCTGATAAATTTTCTGCCAGAAGTTTCAAAAACCACTTGGTTTTACTGTCCAGCTGCATGGCAGCAGATTCCTCCACTACATGTTTCTCAATGATTGATTATTTGGCAGCTTGAGGGCCAAGGCAGCAACCTCAGCCTCATTAGTGGCTCCTTAGACTTGGGAATTTATTGGACCGTGCTTACCTTTGCATCCTACAAATCAAATCAGGATGTGACAAAAGCTGAAGCTTTAGTACTGCTGTGTTGTTCCTCCCGTCATACAAAATCATACTCTGACATCATAAATAAATACAATATTTTGATAGCAAAGGTTTTTCAGGTTGAGAGTAGAAAGGTGTAATGTCTTGACTGGTGAGACCTTTTCAACAGACGGACGACAGTTGACAATCATGAGTAAGATCTTCAGTCTGGACTGAACAGTCTGACTCTGACTAATACCTGGTTTATGGAGCGGTATCCTAACCATTCCTTGAGATAACAAAGCAACACACAAAAAAAAGACATAAATACCAGACATAACTTTCATGTCAATCTCATTCCAGAGCCCCACCTTTAAAAGGAAGCCCCCCCCCCCCACACACACACACACCTTTTTCTCAGTAGCGCAACAATACAGACACGCAAACAGAGCAAGCCATCTCCTGCCGAGATCCCACCCAATATTTCCTGCAAAACAAAAATCTTTAGGTGCTGAAATAGTCCAGGTTATTTATGCTACTTATCATTAAAGTTAGTTTTGAATGGGTCAGCAATCTATGGGTTCAACATAACTTTTTGACCTTTTTGATGTGAAGACATCCAGTACAAACTAGAGACAAATGAGAGATGAAGTTTTGTATCTATTTACATTTGAGAAATCTGTAACAAGTGATTCGCATGTGTGTGCATGCTCTGAATGTGCAATTGTAATCTTGCTTATCCCAGTACATTTACAGCTATCTACTCTTCACTGTTCAAGAAAGTCTGAGTGCCCTGCTTAAAGGCACATCCACTGAGGAAGAGGAAGCATTTCCCATCCATCTACACCCCAAGCTCAGCTGGCCTGGGATTCAAATCGGTGACCTTCTGGCTCACTACAGCCAGAGCTTGGGTGGCAGTGGCATCTCTCACCACTCGGTGCAAGGCAAGTGTACACAGTAAGACTGCTATGAGACTGCTAGCACTCAGACGCTTGGTGATGACATGGCAAGTATGCAGCAGCCAAATCTTCGCCCTTTATTACCTTACGAAATGCACTTACTGTATGTCATCATGCTCTTTGAAGCACACAGACAGAGGGATATTAGCAGTACTTCTGTCTTTGGTCAGCTCAATCTTTTCAACCCACCTCTGAGGGTGTTATCAGGTGGGGAAAAAAGGCCATTGTGGAGCCTTTTAACCACACTTTAAACAGGTTTTTAGTGTAGATTCAGGTTGTGAGGCTAAAGCAACAAATTTAGGCTCTTTCCAGAATAGGTGCCTCTCAGATTTCCTTTGAAGAAAGTGGAATCACAAATCAAACAGTTCTTTTTATGATTTGTAGAACAAATCCAAGCTTTTAAAATTTGGTGCAAGAAGAAGTAGACATCAATGCATCCCTGCATGATTGTATTGCTAGACCTCTGTCTGCTTGGCTAAGGAAAAAACCCTCCACCGGAAATACTTCCTGCAGCTGTTAGGAGTATCATTCCCCCACCTTGAGGCCAACCAAAAGACAAATAGCAGCCAAGTCACGTGACTCCTCTGCTGCTAAGATGCCATTCAGTTTTATTCTACCCTTCAAAGAACATTCAAGTTATACTTGTCTCCTACAGCGAGCGAGCCCTTTTCACCCACATCATTGTAATGGACTTGTAATACAAGCCATTTGTTGTCATTATAACCCTACAAATCACTATAACCACAAACTAAGCTTTCAGCCATCAGTGGTCAGTTTATCTGGCCCACATTAGAGACTACCTGTGTCTAAGTATTCTAAGCCATTATTATTAATATAAAATCACTACAATCGTTGATGATTTTCTCTGGCATACAAACATAAAAGGAAGAACATCACTTTCATGTGGGAGTTTCACATTAAATTTTATATTTTTAAGGGATTTTAATTTTTTTTTTTAAGCTCAAACCTTAACTCAACTAATTATATCTTGTACTTTGCAGCTGGCCGATCTGTTGTAGAAATCCAAATTTGTTCTACACATGCCATTAATGTAAGGGTAAGAGGTAGGGGTGGGTTTCTATGGATCACATGCATGGATCAAAGCTACACGTGTTTAAAAAAACAAAACAAAAAAACCCTAAACTGGATGATGTTGCTAAGGAACTATTAGATAGACAGACATAATTGCATCTTAAAATAAATTATTATGCACATTAACAAAAGGACAACAATGTGAAGCAAGTAACATCAAACCACAGCAAACTAAAAGTCAATGGCAATAACATTTCTACAGTTCTTAAATAGAAAACCTGCAAGTTTAATGTAGCTTAAAAATTTTACCCCCCCCCGTAACTAGAACTGAGAGGAAGCTGCTCGCAAGCCTCCATCGCCTAACTAATACACGAGACACTGTGGTCTGAGAAGCAGCTGACATTGGTACGTACTTTCTTCACTGATACCTGGTGGGTGGAGTTACGGCAGTATTTCATAAGTGCTTCTCATGTTATATCATAAACACTAGTAAGTAAAGCACACAGGTGCCTCTAGGTTGCATCCCTGGCGGCTTGCTATCTAACAAGATATAACACGCGATTTGGAATAGTTTGAAACTCTAAAGCGCTTTTTTTAACCTCCTAATTGAAGCTAGGATAAACATGGCCCAGACCTGTCTTTGCTCTGAACACAGCCAGAGGACTCCTGGAAAGAGGGCAAACACTCATCCTGTGTTTAAAAGCTAGGTATCTCATAATGGTAGATCTGAAAAAAATAGAGGCTGGGTAAACTTGTTTTACATCCCTTCATCTATGTTTACAGATTGACTGCATTTTATTTACATTCAAGTTAATTTGTGAAGCTGTGACACCATGGGTAGCTGGGGTGATGACCATCACCGTGCTAGCACAGATAAATGTGTTTTGTTTTGTTGAGCCATTTCTCTTAATCTTTGTGAGTAAGTCATTCCTTATAAAATTATTCCCAGAGTAATGTTTAACTCTAAGAACACTACTGGGAGGAGATCATAACAAAGCTTTCTATCACCATAACAATGTAAAGGTAAAAACCCTGTTAACTATTTGAAGAAGTAGAGTATTAGCTGAAGTATTGAACCGTCGCTTTAAGGAACTCGAGGCTGAAAGGTTAGAATTTCTCAACAGCCCCTTCACCATAAAAGTACGTTTTTAAAACAGTAAAGTGCTCTTAAGATAGAAGCAATTTGATCAGCACTGAAGGCTCATTGAAAAGGTAATGCCTGAGCTCATCATCTATGAGTGTTTTTTTAAATATGCTTTGCATTTTCCTCTGTTAATCAGAAAATGCAAATAATAGGATTGTTAATTTTTTTTGTTCCAAATCAAAGTATATGGCCTGAAAAGTGAGATCTGGAAGCCAGATATCTCAACACCATGGTGCTAATCAACAACCCTATAAATTCTCCAGATATATTGTTTACTGCAGTAAATGTGCACAAATTGTGATAAGAGTTATATCTACCACCAACTTAAGGATACTGTGAAATGCAATCATCAGTGTGCAGTACTTCATGGTTTCCTGGTGGATTGCCTCTTTTCCCACACATCCAGTTTTCCTGGCCTGTGGAGGATGGGAGGGACAACACAGCATCGGTTCTGCATAGACTGGCACCAACAGGTGTGCCTAGGGGGGTGCCAGCATCAGCCTGGCCTGGTCCACTGCACGGACATCAGCCAAACCACACACATACACACACCAGAACCCAAGGCACTACATTCCTCTGAGGAATACCACACAGCGGCTCTGTTGTGACATCTCTAACCAGGCGCTGAGGCAGGCCAGTAGGTTTGGGAGACAAAAGGGCAAGAAATGAGAGACAGAAGAAAAGGTTATGGGGGTAGGTATAAGACTGACGAGGTGGCTCGACTGCATGACCTAGAGATATCCCAACACAGTCTCTACTTGTGTGCTATACATTTAAAGGAAGTTTCCTGTGATCAGTAAGTAAGCACAGAAAACCTTTCAAACAGGGAGACCCTGTGACACTAGGAGAAAGAGCAAAGGTCCTAGGGAACAAGCTTATCTGTTTGCAGTGCTGCTGTGTAATCACCGGGGGATGGGTTCTCTAAGCGTTATGGGAACTAAGACTTTCTACCCCCAACCATCTCAGGTAGCTCTATCTTAAGTTCAGAAAGATGCAAAGCATCCGCAAAGCCAGAGTCTAATTTAATAGACCACTACTAGCTGAAGAATTTCAGAGAGACCCACACAGGCAGTTGCCCTTGGCAAAGCTACACTGAACCACAACAAACAAAGACTTTCAGCTGGGTGGACTCGGTTGTCCACCACGCCCTGACAATATGTTTTCAGAGTGAGACAGTGGGGGAGTATAAGAGCCCGGGGCCCCTGCTATTACTGATAGGACAACCAGATCAAAGCCCTTTCCCATAGTTAGTGAGCACAAAACCTGAGAGAGATGAAAGACCATCAGCAGATTGTGGGAGAAATGATGAAGGACAGGGCAGTCCCTGCATGGCACTTCCAAACAGCTTTCTGCACTGCCTCTGCAAGTCAAAGTTGGCGGGAGTAAGAGGGAACGCAGGGCCAGATCCTGTCCACAGGATAAGCACAGTGATATGACAGTCTCAACCTCCAATACCATCCATGCAAAATACAAGTTGGGAGGTCAGTTTACAATCTGCTTATTCACAGTACACCGATTCAGTGGAGACACCAAAAGAAAAATAGATTGAAAGAGACATGAAAGTCTAGTAAAAGTTGCACCTCTAAATCAAATCAGTGCCATTCCTTTTATCGTGAACTTATGTAAACCTATTTTTCCACCATTGCTAATTTTACTTACGTGTGCAGAAAACTGTTCATCTGTGGAAACTGAAGCAACCTCAGGAAATGTAATGCTTGACTTGAATACATCTTTAAAAGGGAGTTTACAATATGCAGTGTTTCTTGACTTGTGAAGGTCATCACTGGAAATTTGACAGCTTATTCTTAAATGAACACAAAACTTAAGCAATCATCTTTGATCATGTTCAAAGAAACATTTGAACTTTGTTCAGAATTTGTGCATTTTTTTGTGCTGGTTTCATTATAAATTTCTTTCTCTGTTATATAAAAGAATAGGAATTTTATTTGAAGAAAAGAACAATTAGCAGCAAAATACTGTCAGCAAATTTTAGAATCCCAGAGTCAGACTTTTCCCAAAGAAACTCTGAATTTGTTCCACTAGCTCAATAGCCAAAAGCCCTTCATAATTTAGCTGTGGGCTTAAAAAAAAAAAAAAAAGAGGTTCCACATATGTTGTAGCCAGCCACCAAAGAAAGGAAGAAGGAAAAAAAAACCCCATTTAGCTTCAGGATGTCAGGTAAGGTCAGGAGATGCGTGTAATGTTTAGTCATTTATTTGTTTCACAGTGGAGAACAGACAGAAAGGGCCATTATACAGATTAAAGGAAGTAAAAGTAATGTCCACATCACTTGTAAACTCCCCATATTACACTTTGTGGGGTTCCCTTGGTCCTTTATTGTGCTGTATAGCCTTTGAGTGCAGGTCAAACATCTGCCAGTAGCAGCAGATCAATAAACAAGTGCAAAAATATAGTCCATTGGTTGAGCAGATGACCGATATGCCAAAAGGTTAATACAAAGCCCCACATTTGAGTCCTGGGCCATTCAAAAAACTGATAATCACATCTACATCAATGCACAGTTTTAATGCAATCCTTGAAATGCTTGCTCATAGGGAGTGGTCTGATTGTTGGGATTGTCTCACTATTAATACAGGTCTTTACCTTACAAAGCACCTCGAGGCAACTGTGCTTGTGATTTATATAAATAAAATTACATTTAACTAAAACTGAATCCTATGCTCCTCTGACAAAACCTGAATGTATGCGAAAATGCAAAGTGAGGACTTTCTGAAAGAAATGTGAAGGGAGAGGAAGTGTTTGTGTCAAGCACACATATCCTGCAGCAGAGGCTACGGTCTGCATGGCTGTGAGGAGCACAGAGGCCAAAGATAACCACTGAACCATCTTCCTGTATGCTGTCACACAGAGGTTACGTAAAAAAGAGCACATGCTGGAACAGCAGCAGTCCTGTGAAAGTACAGTAACATATAACACCTGAGATTTGTGATGAAAGAGACTGCAGAAAAACAAATGACAAGGATATCTGTAATTCATACTTAATATTTAGCTTGTTTGTGTAAGTTGAACAGCACCAGATTGCACTGAAAAGGGGGTCTAGGAAAAGGCACAGGCGGCCAATTTGAAATCTGAGAGATGTCTGTGGTTGAAAATTCAAAACAGCCATTAGCTGATGTGGAAGAATGTGATACTGCTAGCAGTATGAGCTTCTAGTTATAAACTATGAAGGAATTAACACTAACTTTGTAAAGAATATACAAGGAAAAGAAAGCAGAAGGACCAAACACAACTTTTATAGATGAAAAGGACATCAAATACTGAATAATGAGTAAATATTGTCAAACTGAATCCTAGAATTTGTTGGTTCTTGCATCTGGTTCTATGTGAAAGTAAAACAACCAAAAGCACAACTCCAACAACAGGAAGTAAACACTTTTTCTGTATGCTCAAGTGATTGCATTCTATTATTGTGCTGTTGTAACAACACATTTTGTTGTCATTCAGAAGAAAGACAGACCTAATCCTTAATGGTCTGCTGCTTCTATTGACCAATAAATCACAAAAAAGAAGCAAGGGTGGAAATTAACGCTTCAAGCACAACACTGATCCCAATAACAATGCGAAAGTGTCTCAAGAGCTGCACTGCTGTCTTTCCAAACATGCCTGTTTAACACACCAGTGGCTCTGGTTCCAATTAGTTTAAATGCTGCATCCAAAGGGAGCCGGCCGGGGAGCTCCACAATATTCCTTTAATTGATGGTTGTGCTACTATCCTATTTCATAGCAGACTTTCTGCAGAGGAGACTTGAAAAGCACTTCATTAGCATGAAAAACTCCTCTTTAATTATTCCATCGTACTCAACTCTGATTTACAAGTGCTATTACACGGGATGTCTATTTTGAGTTAATTTATTTAGCTGAACAATTCCCTGGCCTGTAAACTCTGCTAATACTGGAGTGGATGTGCTCTTGTCTCCAAGAGCTAATGAATGCAGACAATAGCAATTTTAGTCAATAATTCTTCACACCATTGACATGGGAAAGTTTCTGCATTTGTTGACTTGTTTTTCTTTCTTTCATCACTGGGGAGTTATTACTAACAAAATGAACAGCAGTAACTTCACAACCATCCAAATGTAATTAACAAAGTATTTTATTGGTTGGCTTGAGATCAAAACATCTATCCATCTTACACATAATATGTAAATCAGCACTATATTCTTCTTTTAAAATGCACTGCAATACACACTTTTGAATTCATCAGCTACATAATGAAGCAGATGAATGGGAAATTTCTGCAATAAAGAGACAAATAAATCCTTCTACACCAGTCAAACAATAAATAACTCAAAGTTTGAAGGCTTAATGTGTATGCTAGGTGTGCCCTGATGAAAGCAGAAGCTCCTGTTCTACTTTGTGTGACTTTACTTTTTTTGGACACTTTATTTTGGATCTGAACTAGCCAATTACAATACCAAGGTCACACAACAACACAGATTATTTAATCAAGGCTGTTATAAACAAACAACTTTCATGTTTTGCAAGGTGTGCACACACCAGTATACAGCTTTAGTTTCTGTCCCGGGGGTGTTGCTTTCTGCTTGGGGGTTCGCTTGTTCTCACCTACTTTAGGTACCCCACTGAATGCGGATCTAAGCAGTTGTTTTTGTATGTTTGCAAGAGTTTTAAACTTAAAGTTAATACGATTTTTTAAAAAAAAGAAAAAAAAAAGCTCACACATACTTTTCCTGTTGACTTCTCCCTCTTGTTGTGTTCACTGAAATACTTGCTAAGAAGCTTTTATTCCACTTACACTAATATCACTTGTAGCCCTCATCCACTAGTACCTACTCGACTCAATTGAGTACCACCTAATGTGCGTGGGGTCATTATAGCAACTTAGCCAAAAGTCCAGAGACATCATTTGTGTGTGACACAAATACAACAACAATGGAGGACGTCGAGGCGATGGTATACCTGCTGCTTAGTGCACTGCTTTTTGTGAAACTCGGCGAACACAGTGTTGTTTTTGTGCAGCCATTTCCCTCGTTGTCAGGGTTTCAAAAAATTGCGCTTTTGATTTTCGTGAATGAGTCACTCTAATGACTCATCGAGTGACGCCACTGACTGGCCAATCGTTGGCATCGGTGGTGGGTGATCTCACATTTTCGAACCGCCTTAAATTGTTTGGAACCGCAGCCCAGTAAGTATTTTAAAAAGTACCTGCTACCAGACACTACTACCTAATGAAAAACCCCAAAAAACCCTCAAGTCAACGCGAGCCAAGCTGACTTCACCTGTCTTTTGCCAGCACTGCTCCACATACGTGTTTGGAGGTGGGAGCAGGGAACTAGTGAAACTGTAAACAAAAGTATGCACCACAGACTCAGTGAACTCAACTCAGTTGACTAGTGCAGACTAGTGCAAATAGTATGTAACATTTGCAAAAGACTATTTAAGTCAATCCTAATATTGTCTTACATACAACAAATGACTCCAAGTCTGAAGCTTAGAAGCCAATCAGTTAGTTAGAATTTTTTGAAATACAGTGGTCCCTCGTTTATCGCGGGAGTTACATTCTAAAAATAACCCGCGATAGGTGAAATCCGCAAAGTAGCCAACTTTATTTTTTACAATTATATAGATGTTTTAAGGCTGTAAAACCCCTCACTACACACTTTATACACTTTTCTCAGACAGGCATGAACATTTTCACACTTTTCTCTCTTGTTTAAACACTGTCAAAGTTCAAACCTTAGTAGAAAAATAAGTCCAACATTATAGAATGAAACCAAAGATCAAACCCTGTTTTCAGGTCAAGAACATGGGAATAGAGCAGCTGCAAGAGAATTCAACATTAATGAATCAATGGTACGGAAGTAGAGGGAGCAAGAAAAATGAGTTGAGTAAAGTTTGACTTATCCGACTGTTTTGTTTCACTTAATGCGCCTTATAATCCGGTGCACCTTTAGCATGTCCAGAGGTCCAACTTTTTGTGCGATGGTTAGCATCTTCCTCTGCCTTTTGGGTGCTACCGCAGGTGCCTTTGACGGTGCAAAACGTTTCATCGACATTTTTCTCCCCA
>VUQG01025255.1:0-10743 GCA_015106755.1 Etia nguti | reverse complement strand
GAGTTATTTGGGCATAACAAGGGGCGTTATGCATGGAGGAAAAAGAACACAGCATTCCAAGAAAAACACCTGCTACCTACAGTAAAATATGGTGGTGGTTCCATCATGCTGTGGGGCTGTGTGGCCAGTGCAGGGACTGGGAATCTTGTCAAAGTTGAGGGACACATGGATTCCACTCAGTATCAGCAGATTCTGGAGACCAATGTCCAGGAATCAGTGACAAAGCTGAAGCTGCGCCGGGGCTGGATCTTTCAACAAGACAACGACCCGAAACACTGCTCAAAATCCACTAAGGCATTCATGCAGAGGAACAAGTACAACGTTCTGGAATGGCCATCTCAGTCCCCAGACCTGAATATTATTGAAAACCTGTGGTGTAAAAGCTGAGTTAAAGAGAGCTGTCCATGCTCGGAAGCCATCAAACCTGAATGAACTAGAGATGTTTTGTAAAGAGGAATGGTCCAAAATACCTTCAACCACAATCCAGACTCTCATTGGAAGCTACAGGAAGCGTTTAGAGGCTGTTATTTCTGCAAAAGGAGGATCTACTAAATATTGATGTAATTTTTCTGTTGGGGTGCCCAAATTTATGCACCTGCCTAATTTAGTTTAAGTAACTATTGCACACTTTCTGTAAATCCTATAAACTTCATTTCACTTCTCAAATATCATTGTGCTCATCTACTATATGATATATTTAAATGAAATTGCTGATGCAAACAACCAATGATTTATAAAGGAAAATAGTGAAAATTATCAGGGGGGCCCAGACTTTTGCATCCCACTGTATATGTTGAGATGTGCACAGACTTGATATATATTTAAGTTTTATCCAATACATGAATAAAGCTGTAAAAGGAATTAAGTCAATTCATGTTTATTTAAAGGTATACACAAGTACAAGTAAGGCATTTCCAGTAAGATTGTTCTTTTTTTTAATCATTGTTTTTACTGACGTGGTCGTTTCTCTTTAACTGAACGTTGTAATGTGATTATCATATTTGTAATAAAATGGCTTCGTCTTTACTATAGTACCTAGGTTAAGAGGCCAAAAACGTACTTTTTGTACTTTTTGTTGATAGTCATGTACAAACACCAGTAGTGTAGCAGTAGATTATTTTATGCAACTCCAGGACTAAAAAAACCTGCTACAACAAACAGTAAAAAAAAAAGTCAGTTAAGAAAAGAAAACTGAATGTTTCTCCAACCAAGTTCATTCTGTGTTTCATCATAGTCAAATAAAGTCAGTCAAAACAGCCTCCAGGTCCACTCAGTCCTTTGTCAATCATTCTATTGTTGACATATGTTTTCAACAATCAGTATAATTTGTGTCACCTTTCCTGAATAATACCTGATGCAAAAATTAAAATTACTTACACATTATGTAAAATTACCTATGCATTACTTAAATGTAGTTACAGTGTTGTTTCCTGTACAAACATGACTTGTTAGCCTATTATTCTGGTGTACCTACCTGTAAATATTTGTAAGTACTTATTAAATAATTACATTTAAAATAATACATTGGGATTACACATTCAGTCGCACCAGTGATACTGCATTTACTCATGACTCATTAGAACAGCTTTTTAAAAGCCTCAGTGAATAATGAAAGACTTTTCTTTTCAGCTCTGAGAAAGACAGCAAGATGGTGACTCAATGACTAAAGCTGTCCCTTTGTAAATGAAATTAAATGATCACAGACATCAATCTAGTGTGGCTCTTGATATTTTCTAGTTCTAATTTCACATAAAATATTTCAAAACATACAGTATGTACTCATAGCTGGATGCTGAATAATTTACCATAATGGAGATTTTATGGCTGCGACATCAGCGCTGTCAGACCTCTGGATCTCAAATACAAAATCACAGAAAATGAGTAATCTGACTCCCTCATGCTCTTTGATCAACAACTTTCTCTTTATGTGCAGTCTGACAGTGAGGCTTTTTGCTTTTTTGATGCTGTTTGTTTACAAAGTATAATGGTGGCCTTTGAATTCAAATATGATTATTTCTGTTTTTGACAGTGTCATTCTCTTTTTTTGTTGTTTTTTTGTTTGTTTTTTCTCTCTCTGTCTCGCATACATGGTGCCAAATGAGCTCTCAAAATAAGCAAGTGTTTCAGTCATTGCTTGGTTCTTCAGGCTGTGGACACCATAGAGCTCTAGTCTTTCAAAGCAGAGTGGAAATGCCTTTCATTCAGAAAAGGAATATTCATACAAACAAGCAGAGCTCTAAATTTTGTGTGCAATACTTGTACTCTGTTTGATGTACATATGTCATCATAAAATTGTTTCTGTCTTAAAAAACAAAGCAAAAACAAAAGAAGAGAACAAAAAAGAAAAACCTATGCAGAAAAACGTGAAAATTTTCTGTAATTTCTTAACAACATATTTGTATGAAATCCTGTGGAAACCATGTTCAAGATCTACCTTTTGTATTTAATTGATTGTGGGACTAATTTGCCTAGTGATCACTGATTTACATTGTGTTGTGTTGTGAAATCAAACCATAAAGCAATCTGCTAGTGGCTGACTTTTAATAAAGTCCCGGGAATATTTGAGTTGAAAATGCCTTAAAAATACATATAGGTTTTTTACATATTTAACTATATACAATGTACAAGGAAGCCATGAGGTTATAAATAAGCCTGATTTCCTGATCTTTTAAAAAATGTATTCCTTTAAAAATTCTGTTTTTCATATTAAATTTATTGAATTAAGATGAAAATAAATTATTTATTTTGTAGTGTTAAAACATTTCATGTTGATTTCATATTTCTGTAATGTTTCTTAAATACTGTGAATTCCAGCTTTAACACTGAAAGAGACAGAGATAGAGAAAGGGTGAATCTAAAGAAAAAGATACAGAGACAAAGTAGTTTGTAGAAATGGAACAATGAGAATGACAACCAAAGTGACAGATGGAAAGGCTTAAAGCTTTTATGATGTAAAAGATCCATCTACCCATCTATCCATCTGTCTCTGTCTATCTATCTATGATCTAAGCAAAAAAAAAAATAATAATAGGAAAAAAAAATCTAGTGTTGGAATTTAGAGGTTTTCTTGGTAATATCACAGAAATATAATATTGTATAACTTAGAAACATCTGTTGTTTCTGTTGGAACTTGTGATTATCTTCAAATAATTTAATTTTGTTCTTAAACTGGATGATTTAGGTTTGTTAATTACACATCTGGAGCCAGGAAATGAGAGAGTGACTAAGGCTAGGGCAAGGAAGGAATTAGAAATAACCAAACAAGTATCACACTGGGTATGTACAAGTAATCTTGTCTATGTAACATGTGATCAAACATACTTGTATGCTTGTTGTTGCAGTTTGGATTTTTAACAAGACACTGACTAATTCAGCTTATGAGCAAACAGAGTCAGTCTCTCTTTGCATAGGGTATTTATTGATTGAAATGTTTTACAAGACACAAAATATTCAAAGAGACAAGATAATTAAGGGGAATATGGAATCTCTTTGTCCATAAACCTTAAGCCTTCTTAAACCTTGTTGAATCAGTGCTAGAAGGATTTTAATCAAAGGGAAAATGTGTATCATAGTTAAAGAGAAACCCTATAACTGCTTGTTTAGTGATGGGATGAGCATTTGCGAGACAGAAATGAAAATATGCAATGGGTGAATGAAATAAGTAAACCTATACACCCCTTTAGTGAGTTTAGATGAAAAGAAATGCCAACTGTAATTTCTAAATTTTCATGTTTACCAGGCAGAAAGTGTACTTTTTACCGAACTGGGTTGAATCAGTCCAGAGATGTAAAGGAAGAACTGCTGCAGTATGGCATGACAGCAAAAATAGAAATAAGTTGACAGATTGTTAACTAGTGATTAAAGACAATCACCTGTTGCGTTACAGTGACTATTTTTTATAGGGCAATTTTTGGACAAGAATAAACATATAACTATTTGTAGAATATACCAGACACTATCAGACAGTGAAAAATACTGAGAGCTATTTTTACACAGACATTTAACATTTTTCAACCAGAATCTCTAAACAGAGGCACATGCCATGGACTTTTTGAGTTTTGGTTGACAAGTGGCATCAGATTTAAGAGATGTAAAATGAGTCCTGCTGCTGGACTGAGGCTGATAAGAACAAATAAAATACTAGTCATTTATCTGTCTCCCCAGGTGTTTTGTAGCTGTAAACCTGTAAATAAAACAGAATGAGCCTAATTTGAGAGTCCACTCACAGAGCATGGGAGGGAGACAGCAGAATGGACCACCATGTATTTATGACAAAGACCTTAAATAATTCTCTCATCTGGTTGGATAATGCTACTCTGCATGCTAAATCAGAGGTACAAGACTTGGAATACTATATACAGTATTTGCTTGCAGAGAATAAATATTATTTGCAACTTTATTGACAAAGTTCTCAAACACTGGACATCAATATTGTATACTGTATGGAAGCAATATATAAGAAAGCAGAAAAAGAAAGCAGCATAGACAAACAGTGTTGCACTCAAAATAGTTGACAGATTCAGAAGAACACTCAGCTCTTATCACAACAGACTGGCATACCATCAACATTACTGCAGACAATGCAACAATCCATCTGTCAATCTTTTGCTCCCTCCTCCTCTCACATTTGAACAAGATCCAGAAATCCTCGAACTCCTCAAAGTTCAGGGCAACAATTCATTCCGAACCTATAGTAAGCATTCCACCCTTTTCCCACTGAGAACCACGGCTTCAGGTGCTAACTGTCATCCCAGTCTCTTCAACCTCTGGAATAACCTTTCACAGTGAGAGCAGGAGGTCACCACCTGATGAAGCCAGAAGAACTATATTGCCTATAAAAAGCACAGATAAGATCCTGAAAGCACCCCACACTGCATCCCATGCACCTATAAATTCTGTATATAAAAATGATGACCAGATTCAATGACAGGCAGAGTCTAACACCCACCGGGAATAAGTCTGATGTACTGTGCTGTTTCAAACCAAGCTCTCACCACCGTTGTACAGGGGGAAGTAACAATGGGCCCAATACCCCAAACTTCCAAAACACCCTTGGCAGCACATTTTGAATAAGCAAGTGAATGCCTTTTCCACAAAATAAGTTTAACATGGTTGTGGAAAGTTCCAGACACGCACATATATCCTCAAGATATTCCTACCAAATATAAAGTTTGACTAATTGGAATTAAATGGAATTCTATACCATGTCATAGAATTCCCAGAGAGGCTAGAGGTATGAGCAGCCTGAACCTGGAAGATGCTGTACTCCCCATCCTCCACACACTTCATGTAGAGACGTGGCAACCAGAATAACTGCTTCCCCTTCCTAACTCACATGATGTTTGACAGTGATCAGCTGACAGTTCAGCTCCTCCGTTCGGCGGAGTGTCCAAGATGTAGAACCATCAGTGATATGATTATAAAATTGATTACTAACTATGACATACTGTAGGGCAGTGTTTCCCAACCTTTTTGATCCACGGCACATATTTCACATTAGAAAAATCACACAGCACACCACCAAACAAAAATGTCACATTTTTCCCCACACACCAGCTATAGCGGAATTGGCTCAGTTTGTCTCCAGTATACCTTTTTTGCTTCTTCTGACCACTGCTCATGCTAAGGCCTTCATCTGGGTCGGAATTTTCTCCAGGACCCAGGTCAGATTGACTACTTTTTCCTTTTAAATATTTATCTATTGCCATTACACTCTGCATTGTCTCCCAGCATGACTATTATGTAATTTCTTCTTCGTCTTCTTCTCTTTTACTGGCAGTTGGCAACACATTTAATTAGAGCCGGTAGTTGTACTGCCCTCTAATGGAAGAGAATGTAATTGTTCTGCCCGTTACTCACGCCCATCGCTTAGAGTACTAGTCAGGTGGAACCAGATAATCTTCCACGGCACACCTGATCATTTCTCATTGCACACCTATGTGCCCGGCACAGTGGTTGGGAAACACTGCTGTAGGGCACCCTGGTACCAAGTGCATTTGAACACCCTTGTGGTCAAACAAGAGTCCTTAGATCTTCCATACTTTCCTTTTCATGTCTGTTTTTGCCTGAGATATTTTATTCTCATTGATAGAAGCTATTTTTTTAATCACAATAAGATGTATAGAGTATGTAATTGGGTTGTTCAGCCTGTGCTGTAACCTTTCAGTTACTGTGGTACAAATATTTGGATTTTCAATCTTCTGACACTACTAGGAGAAAAAAAACCATAAACCTAATCTGTTACTGGCATATTTTATTTTGTATGAAGTCTTCGCTTTAAAATGTCTCATTACGTTTCTTTCTTTCTAAACACCATGATTTTTCATGATTTGGAAGGTAAATTGTTTTCTTGCTGGCTGTGTTAATATTCATTGAACTGAATATTTTTTTCTCTCAGCCTGCTTACAGCTGTTTTAGTGCAGTAAAATCATTAGACACAAGCTCAGCAGAAAAAAGTGAGCCCATTTTGAAGTGCATATGTCACAGTATGTCATTGGGCCTGACAATTTTAATTACTTTTCAGCACAGCTGCATGAATATCTAAAACAGTGTAAAATACAGTTTTAGGGGTAATTGTAGTAAACTCTAATTTAAAAACAAACAAAAAACCCTATATAATGCTGAATGATAGGAACTCATGGGAAAAGATTTGGAGTTTTTCTTTAATGGGGTTGAATTTATTCTATTTTTAGGCTAATGCTGATGCAGATTCCTTGAACGCCTCTCTTGTTTCAATTCTGCAAGCCTTGCACATTTCCAGACAAAATTCAGTGTGCATAATTTTTGCAATAAAGAAAACAGTTTGGCAGATAGTCATCATGGGAAAAGCACAGATACTGAATGATTTGAATAATTCAAATTAGTAAGTAAATTTCCCCTTAAAGACAAAAAAAATGCTTTGACCAACACAGCACAAGTCTGCATAGAGGAAAGAAGCTGTTAACTGTATAATAAGATCCTAGTTTTATTATTGTCTATTTTGTAAATAATTTCATGGATGTGAATTTTCACCTAAAGCAATATGGCTGTTGGTGTACAGGATAAGCAGAGGGGAACAGGGATCTCTGGCTCTGTGCCTCTTGTGTGGTCATTCCGGTGTGAAATGGTTGGCTCCATCTCCTCAGGTCTGATGGTGCTTCGTAATCAGCAGCTCCCTCAGAGATGAGCTGGGCTCTGAGCCACATCATGACATCCACAAAGGGGAAGGCCCATTGTAAAGAGAGATGACGATGCAAAGGGCATGAATTCTGTTTTGTGTGATGAGGTAATGTCTTTTTTTAGGGAACAGCTACTTTCTGCTTCACTTCTTAGAATGGCATATGCTCCTGCAGCCTCTTGTGAAAGGCCTGGAATACTGGTTATACTGGATGTATGAGACTTCTCATTCCAAGGATGCCATATGACATGTGAGGCTCACCTCACATTAATCATTACATTTAAGCCTAAGGTAGTCCTTATATTTCATGTGCATATACAATGTTATCTATCATTGAAATCTGAGTATTTGTGCAGAGAGTTGTCATTTTTCTTTAAACATTTTCCTTGTAACTGTTAACACTGTGCCTGCTCATTGGTCTGAATGTTTGCTGCCCATATTAACAACCAAAATCAGAAAGCATGCAGGATAAATAAAGATGTTCACGTTAAAAAAAACAAACTGAAAAGTATAAAAATACACTTGTAGTGACAAGTATAAAAAAGTCTCTGAGAAGAGCTGAAAATAACTTTCACTCGAAGAGTCACAGAAAGGGACTGAATCTAGATTATTATTCCCTAATGAAGGAAGTCGTTTGTTTTCAGTGTAGATTATTTTCATTATTCTCTACTTTTCTGCTTTGGCTTCTCTCTTTTCTGCACCGTAGAAAACAAATTGTAATGTCATGCTGTGTGTTTGCCAGAGTTGCTGGTTGAAAATGACTCATGAAAACAGCCTCTCTTCAGATGAAGCAATAAAAGAAACAGCATGACTGCAGTTTTGCTAAAGCTATACTCAAGAATTATTTGAATTTTTACACGTCTGGACAGGCTGGATCCTAACATCGAAAGACACACCAAACCATAGAAAGTGCTTCTTTTATCAGAACAAGTTTATTTACCACAATTTATCAGAAAGCAGCTAGAATTCCACCCTCATATGTAGACTTTAAGTAGGGAAAAGAAAAAGCTTTTTTAACAGTTAGTATTAAAAAACAAGAAAAAACCCAAATAACTTATTAATTAATTAGATTTAATTAAATTAAATCAAAAATTAGGCTTGTAACTGCTATTATGATCTTCAAGCATAAGTGAAAACAGTATCACAAATTTATTTCCTTTGAAAGGTAAGCCCTTAAGCTATCTTATTATATTTTCATAGCGTGTTAAAATTTTCATCATTTCTGGATCTAGCTTTATGTCCTCCATACTAATGAATAATATCTCCAAACTACAATATTACTCATCATATATATGGAATTGGGTTTCAGACCGACAGATCTGCTATTTTCAAGTAGAAAATAAATGATAATGAAAATAAATAAAGTGAACTACATTAAAAAATGATTAAAAGATACATTAAAATTTCAATATAAATGGACATGAGTTCAGAGTTTGACCACGCTATATAAAACTGTTGTGATGCAGTTCAGTTTAGATGGATAAGCTGCTTCTAGTTTTATGTAGTAAAGAATTTCTACCAAGTCTTGTCTCATCTGCTCAACTTTTCTAAGGTACATTTTCATAAATGTACCTGAAAAAACTTTGGATAGTACATTATTGAGAATATTTTCTTGGAATTCATGAAGGATATATGTACAAAGAATGAAACTGATCTTGTGAATAGTTCCCCCTCTTTCAATTCTGAGATTTTAGTTATCAGAACCTCATATGACACCACATGGGATATTGCACCATCCCATTATTTAAGCCACAAAGAAGAAACCAAAAGGCTTCCAGAGGAAATAACAGGGGAACTGGAAGAAAGGTGCTGCTTATTAAATGTATTTGATTAGTTGATCATGAGCAAATGTGAGCAACTCTAAAAAAGTAGAAAAGTAGAAGTTTTGGTAGTTTGCTGGTTTGATGCATTCATTTGTGTGTTAACAAAGTACTAAAGAAGAAAGACATCAACAATGATCTTTTATAGAAACTTAAAAAAAAACAAAAAAACAAAAAAAAAAACCCAAAAGCTAAATCTCAGAGAGATGAGACCAAGTGGAGATGTTTGGCAAAACCCAAACAGAGCATATCAGCAGAAACACTTCATACCAGCTGTCAAGCACAGTAATGAAAGGATGATGATTTGGGCTTAATATGTAGCCAAAGGACCTGGTCACCTTGCACTGAATGATTTCATTTCTCCAACTAAATCTTGGCTCAAACTGGATCATACAACAGGACAAAGACCAAAGCTCACCAGCAAATCTCTACAACATAATGGCTGTAAAAGAAAAGAATGAAGATATTGTAATGGTCCAATCAAAGTCCAGACCTAAACCCCAGTGGTGGGGCTTTTAAAGAATTATGCATAAGTGAATGCTTTAAGTTGTTTTTATGTATTGAATGTAGAAATAAGATATCAGGCAAGATATCATTTATTTATTCCAAATTTTGGAATATTTGATAATTAAGATATGTTTCTTTGAATCATTTATTCATGTAATGCTGCAATGATGTAAAATGAACAAAAAGAGAACTACTCTCTCTTAATATTGAAAGGAACAGCAGGGTGAATGCTATTGCTACAAGATTTTCTCTGATACAAGTCACTTCTCTTGTTTCCCCTTGACTTGTATTGTCTTATCTTCAACACAAAATTATTGATGAGATTTGGGAAACTGTGTTATGCATCTCAAGCACCATGGTAAGTCTGTATAACTGCATCTTTCAGTCACTCTCCTGTGATACTGTTTAAGTAATACAGAGTTTCCGTGGGATGTTTCTGGCTCTACAAGAACAAAGAAGAATGAGTGAACAGTTTACCAGGTTAAATTTGGTATGCTGCAACTTCACAGCAGAACTTAGTGAACTTAAAAGGGGACAAGGTAATTATGCCTCTGTCCATGGTGCTGACTAGGAGCAGATCCAGTGGCTATATTTTACTTTGGAATTAATTTGATAAGCGATAAACATTATCAGTGATCCTTAAAATATAAACATCCGCAGCTTTAACAGTGCAGCAATTGCAGTTACTTTGTTACCTTTTCTTTTAATGGAGGAAAAGATTTAAACTTTTTATGACTCTGTTGTACTTTATTCTATTAAACTTTTTATGATCTTGTTGATTTATGCTACAGCTAACTCAGCAATGTTAATATCTTAATATATTACATATGCTCTGTGTGTGTGTGTGTGTGTGTGTGTGTGTGTGTGTGTGCGGGTGTGTGTGTTTGTGTGTGTGTGTGTGTGTGTGAGAGAGAGAGAGAGAAAGCGAGAGAGAGAGAGACTTTTTAATAACATTGTACTAAATTGTTCATAAAAATTTAATGGTAGATTTATTAGACTAGATTGTCTTGATGCATTCTCAATCATCCAGGAAAGTAAATCTCCAAAAGTTGATTCTGTTCATCTGGACGTAGCGTTTTGTGGGAGAAACGTTTCGTC
The DNA here is from genome assembly GCA_015106755.1 of Etia nguti. Classification (NCBI taxonomy): domain Eukaryota; kingdom Metazoa; phylum Chordata; class Actinopteri; order Cichliformes; family Cichlidae; genus Etia; species Etia nguti. The sequence goes on along the minus strand of VUQG01025255.1, from coordinate 162 downwards.
ACTCATCCAAGTGACTTCTTCAGTCTCAGCTGACTGCAGGTTTCCCCAATCTTATAAACAGTATATTTGCATAACGACTGAAACCAGCCCACTGAAGGAACAATGGGCTGGGAGGTCAGTTCCTTAATCTTAATTATGCAAATTCTCATGACCATTGATCAA